>JADDOH010012551.1:0-26284 GCA_016648135.1 Agrypnia vestita | reverse complement strand
AGAGTTTACATTCAACTAAGATAAATTATAGAAGGCTAAATATTTCATCTGTCTGTGGATAAATCCAGTAATTGTGTTATCAAAATACAAATAAAAATATTATTAGCTTACGTTCAATTTCGACTTTTATTAATATTTCTATTAAATTGTTGAGACTTATGTGAGTGAGAAAAAATGTATAATTGTATATTTTTGTTGTTGCAGCAATTCGACTCCCTTTGTAAGGCTGAAATGGCATTTTTCACATCACGAGCCATTATCAATGTAAGTAAAGAATACAGTTATACAATTTTCAAGGTAAACATATATATATATATACGTGTATCTTAAAATATATAGCTTTGAATAATTATTAATAAAAATGTGCTGGTACATATACATATACAAAATTCTTAAGTACCACATTTCACAGTATAGTTTTTTTTGGCTTTTGGTCCTTTTTTCATTTCAGTTTCTAAAGCCCGCGAACAAAAGGGAGATTAATTTTGAAACAAGTAGAAATTTAGCTTCAAGATAACAAGTTTTATTATTTACCAAGGTGACAATAGTTTGTTATTGAGGGCCTTGTTATGTTTAATATTTATTCGTTAGCGCAGGTACGATAATCATAGAACTAAAAATAATCAAATTATAGTTTTATGACTTCCGCACTAACATTGTCTTTTATAAGACACATATTTTCCGTTATTTGTTTCCTAAAATAATTTTACCATGATGTGTTTTTATTGTAAGTTCTTCGACATATTCGTATTTGAGATAAAGTTAACATATTTTTCTCTAACAGGTTTTAACTATGTGGTGCGTAATGCGTTTGTACCACCTTCTTCGATCTGGAGTGACGTGGAAAGGTCCGGAAGCTATAGAACTTTGATATTTACCTGTTCTGGTGGCCGATCCATCAGACAGACTACCGACTGAAGATGACTCTTTGCTGGAAGAACACGGGAGTACCACGGATAGTGGGCCGGAATCCGTATGATGGAAATCACTAACTAAAGTGACTAGAATTGTTCAAGTAACCCGCTATTGTTTTTGTGGATCTTTTTAAGGAATTTGCAGAATGTTCACCAAATTATGATTTTTTTATTAGCGAATTTTTTATTTACTTTCGAAAAGGACTCTATGTAGATAGGTATGAACTTGTTAATTATTGAATACATCCTTATTGTTTCTATTAACAAGTGAAAATATAGACTGACGTTATAATATAATATGAGGAGGATATCATGTGCGAATAAATTTACAGATTTCTGAACTCAACAATAAATTGTTCGTTGAAAAGTTTTCAACATCAAATTTTGAAAAGCCTATGGTGCTGGAATAGCGAAAGTAATTACTGATGTGCACATATTATTAAGTGACATAAACTGATTGGATGTTACTTACCTAAAAAATAAAATTGCGTACTTAGAACACAATCATTTGTAGATTGGTTGGTACAGATGACTTACAACACATATTTAAAAAAATAAATATATATATACATATAATAAAGATAATGGATAATATAAAATAAAAAATATGGAGTTTATATCATAATTATTTTTATAGAACCAAGTAACTGGCATAAAATTAATATTTTGTAAAAAATACTAATGTTTTTTTTAATGTTTAAGCGTAGTAATCTCGCATTATTTAAAAAAATATGTAGCAAATGTTAAAATCTCACATGTTTAGTTATTAGTGAATTATCTTATGGATTATATAAATGGTTTAATTAATATACAAATATATAATGTGTTAAAAAATATCTCTGAATATGTTTCAAAATAAATAATATTTTTACAAAATTATTAATATTATTTGAAGGTTTTTATTTTTTTGCCTTGCAGATGATTTTGTCTAAAACAAGATATAAAAGTGTGTTAATAATTTATATATTTATTTATTTTGTAAAATTATTAATATAAGAGACTAATATTAAATCGCTAAATGGAAAAAAAACGATAACCAAATGACAAGTATGCAATATTATTAGTAAATACGCTTTTATCGTAAAAACGAATTTTATAGAATTAATGACATGAGATAAATACAAAAAAACTCTCACTACTCACGGAAATTTCTCTAGATTCTATGAAACCTACATCTTGTAGGAAATAAGTTTTCAAAAACAATAGCCATCTCATTTTTCGTTGTATAAATAAATATTTAACTTCCAAATATGGATTTTGCTGTATTTGCCCTCAAATAGAGAACGTTTCTGCTTTTGTTTTGTTATTTGCATAATAGGATATTGCTGTCATTGCTAGAATCGACTGCTTAGCATGAAGCGGCCATTTTGTCACGTGACACATCCTTGGGGGCTGATTGATTGAAGAAAATATTGCTGCCTTTGCTTTTTAAACTGCGAAGATATTGGACGGGATAGAGCTATATTTCCTATAAAATCTCGAATTCAATACCTCCTTAATTAGTAATCCCCTGTAAATGCATTCATGATATATATATATTTTTTTTGGATATTGCTGCTTTTGTTTTTATTTCCCTCAATTATTTAACCACAAAACAAAATATGTCTGTGAGGTGGATCAACCGTCTACAATAATTTCATCAATTTCATCAAAAATCTCATTTCACTTTTGAAAACAACCGTGAAATGAGTTGCAAGACGGAAAATCTCAGAATTACGAAAATACGAAGAAAATCTCATTTTGGACATGGGGTTTAAGTTCCGTTTAAACAAATACTTTAATTTAATAAGAATATACCTTATCATTGTACTAAAGCTAACATACCCTTAAAATGCCCTTAAAGTGACGTCTCACATAAAAACACGAGTAAGGGCCGATTGTACCAACTTGGCTTAAATCAAACTTTCGTTGAAACCATGGTTATTGCGTTTTCCACCAATCATACATTCCGTTTTCGTTAAAATCTATGAAATTTTATTATAATCTAAGTTGATAAAACCGGCCCTAAGCCGTTTTCATGTGATTGATTTTTATATTGTACATAGTGCAGTGATAAGTGTACATGATAATAATAAATTAATATTCTTACTGTTTTTAAATAAAATATAGTGCTTATGCCGTGAAAACAGGACTTATAAAGTATTATCCTGAGATCAGGATTAAATCTCTTGGAATTCGATTAAGTAAATAAAATTTATAGTTGATTTAAATAAATAGATAAAATCTATAAAATTATATAAATAAATTGAAAGGTTAAAAACATAGATACTATAAACATTAATATTTGGTTTTCTCAAGTGGTTAATTTTGATACAAAGATGATGTTTGTATTTCATCCATAAATTAAAAAGCTTGATCGGATGACTGGTCAATGTCTCAATGATATAATGTAAATTGAAGATATAACACATACTGCATGGAAGCTTGGAGGGCATGGAAGTTATTTTCATTACTATTCGATTTCTTCGAACGGAGCGTGTAACGGGTTCCGCGAAACGGTTCCTTAGATATCTTATTAACATTTGATTGATCTAAGTAAACAGATTTCTAACTCTGTGTAAAATAAAATAGGAAGAGGATAAAGATAAAACCATTTTAAAATGCTTTCGTTAGAAGGTGTGTCAATAAATAGCTAGAGCAGAAACGAAATTGAGTTTTAAATAAAAACAAAAATATTTCTACAAAGGGATGAAAGCATTTGTGTTCGATAAACATAATAATGTTTATGTTTGAGTTATTGTTTTAGGATAGTGTTTCATGGGCCACTAAATTTCATTTAAATTCATAATATCGTTTTGTTAAAATAAACAATGATTTTTACGAGTAAAAATAAACCATGCTTTTAAAATTCAATCGATAATAGCTACGTAACAAATATAAATATCTAATGTTGGAATATTCACCTTTAAAAATAAAATAAAATTATGTAATACGCAAATTCATATTTTTTTGCTTCATTTAAATTTGAGACTTCTTTATTTTCTTCGGCGGTCCCAAGTGACGTCTGCAATAGTTTTTTTTATCCCTCATCCGGCTAAGGAGCCCTACATATTCTCGAACCACGGGGTGCAGGTGAACCCGCTTATCCGCTGGGCGGAGAGGCTCTGATCATACCTAATGTATGCATACAATTTATTCCATATGTAAAAAAATTACTTAAAAAATAATCCATTTAAAACTTTGAACCGCAATGAATTACGAATGTTTTAAAAGGGCAAATAACTAATATTCATTTAAAATGTTGCACCTCAAACCAACTGTCAAATCTTTCGAGGAAACTCATAATGATGTTCTAGATAGTACATTTTTAATCACTAAATGCCTCCTGGATTCCCACCAAATTTTCATGTAAAGAGAATAATAGCAAAACATCAAAGCTTCCAACAAAATACAATCTTCTAACAATATACAATTACAACATCAAATTATCAACGTCAAATCTTCATCAAAAACGTCAAGACAGCGAACGAGAGGAGGCGCGAAAGAGAGCATGGACGGTCAGTCGGGACCGCATGAGAGCTAGACATATTATAAACACCGTGTTATAATTACTACTTATATAGAATAATGAATAAGTTAAACCTTGTGTAATATCGGTTAATAAACTCGTAATTGTAACACCGAATATTATTGAAGAAAATCCATCCAAATCGAGAAAGAAGGATGTAACATTAACTATGTATTTCTATTTTCGACGTCTATCTTGGACGTAGTTTATAGCTGAATTGCCGCAAAATGCATTTTTAGACAAAACTCTATGCCTCACTGAATGTAATGAAAATTTGTCATTCAACTAATTTTCGGAGTCAGGGTCAAGTACCTATGTCTCATTCGCAAAAATATTGATAAATACTGCGTAAGCACATATTCCTTCCGGTTTGGTAAAATTATTGAAACAATTCTAAAATATTATGAACAAGTACCTATGACTTATTTGCAAAAATATTGATAAATACTGCGTAAGCACATATTCCTTCCGGTTTGGTAAATTTATTGAAACAATTCTAAAATATTATCGACAAGTACCTATGACTTATTTGCAAAAATATTGATAAATACTGCGTAAGCACATATTCCTTCCGGTTTGGTAAAATTATTGAAACAATTCTAACATATTATCAACAAGTACCTATGACTTATTTGCAAAAATATTGATAAATACTGCGTAAGCACATATTCCTTCCGGTTTGGTAAAATTATTGAAACAATTCTAAAATATTATCGACAAGTACCTATGACTTATTTGCAAAAATATTGATAAATACTGCGTAAGCACATATTCCTTCCGATTTGGTAAAATTATTGAAACAATTCTAACATATTATCAACAAGTACCTATGACTTATTTGCAAAAATATTGATAAATACTGCGTAAGCACATATTCCTTCCGGTTTGGTAAAATTATTGAAACAATTCTAAAATATTATCGACAAGTACCTATGACTTATTTGCAAAAATATTGATAAATACTGCGTAAGCACATATTCCTTCCGATTTGGTAAAATTATTGAAACTTAATTGTAAAATATTATCAACTTCATTTAAAAAAATCATTATATATAACGGGAGATGTTAAAATATGGAACGGTTGCGATGTATTATTTTAAGAATCTCGTATCGAATATTGTAAGTACTCTCTCAGGTTGAGTTTCGAAGTTTGGAGTCAGATGCCTTAGGGATATTTTATTACTAAATTTGACCCGAAGTAAAGTTGAACCGCTCAAGTTCAACATTAACTGAACCCTCTTGTTACTCCCACGGCCGCACACAGAAAAATCTAGAAAATCAAAACTAGAATGCTAATAGGGCTAATAAATAAATATTTAAAAACATTATCTAGAAATGATGTTAGTCATAGAATGGTATCTAAAATATTTATAGGTAGGTATATCCAATCCAATTATTGTTTTTAATATAACGTTGTATCCGGTATTATGGCTGATTTAAATGCACTTCATTTTATATACTTTTAAACTTTTTTTATGAGAAAAAATTCATTCAGTTGTCTTTATTTAATGATTAAGAATCTGGTACTTTTACTGATGAAGGCTTTAAATAACCATTACTTTAATGTTTCAAAAACGGAATTGAAAAAGTACAATTTCATGAATTCATTTTTAAGAGTGAATTTAAACATGCCTTTTAAATAGCAATCGGAAAAACTTCTAAATAGTACGCCATAGTTGGTTTCGATGAAAAGTTTAGAAATATTATTAAAGCTTTCAAGGTGAAGAGGATCCTGCTACTTTTCCGCTACTGCCCCGGTGACTTATTTTTATTATAATTTTTTTAAAAATTTATTTACACTGCATAATGTCAAGAAGCCCAATTAAAAAACGAAACTCATCACAAAAAAGAATAAAGTAAAACAAAAATAAAAAAATATTTTCTGGATAAAAAAATATTAAAGTGCATTAATCGAAATTCGAGATGTACTGTGAAAGTTTATGTTCGACTGTCGATACTCGTACACTGTTACATATGAATTCCGGAGAACAAATTGTCACCCACGTGTGCCGATAAGCGCTTATCAAAGATACTTCCATTTGAACGGAGTCGACTTATTATTACAATTGCGTCTAATTCCTTCACCAAATAGAAATAAATTTATAACGGTATGAAAAATTGGCTGTTTTTGCTGAAATTAACATCTTCCTATTCCCCCATTAAACTGTGGAGTCTAATTGTGAAGTATAAAAGCAAAGGTAGCAATATCCAATAAACTTTAAAAATACTTTGAATACCGAGGCATACTAATTAGTAATGTACTGAATTCTAGATTTTATATATCAATCCCTTCCAATATCATGTTTCCTTCAAATGTATAGACTTTGTTTCCTATAAAATATTGAATCAGTACATTATAATTTAGTAATCCTCGATGATTGCATTAATTTTTTTTTGGATATTGATGCCTTTGCTTTTATTCCCCACAATTGTTATACTTGTATACAATGTTGATTTTTTAAATGTCTCCAATATTATCCAAAAAACTAAAAATAAAAAATATATAAAAAAAACTAATATAATTGTTAATTATATTATTTTTTAAAATAAGACTGGACTAAATTTGTCATATTAGTACACAATGGTAATTTTTGGATTTGGATTTAATGCATTGATTTATATTTTTCTATACCTGCATATATTGAAATAGGCATAGTTTGAATTCTTTGAAGGTTGCACTGTCACATTAACGCAATAAAACAGGTAGCAGGTCTTCAAAAATAAAGTCTTGCTCAGCATTTACCTAATCAAGAGATAATCTAACCGGAGAACTTACTATAAGTTGGGGAAAGGTATATCGTCCTCCTGGTATCCTGAGGAATGTGAAAACATGGAGGCTGCAGTGGACAGTACACGCGGCGAAAGTAGATGCGTACTGTAACATTTGTAGTCTTCATACACAAGCCAATATGTGACATGACAAATGCTTAGACTAAACAAAATTGCAGTACGCGCAGTTCAGCACGGTTACATTTTTTTTTTTGTGCTTCAACAGGTCAGGAGGCCCAATTACAGAAGCGAAATACATCACAAAACACCCAGGCTTGTCGGTCCCTAAAAAATATTTATAAAAAAACTAACCCATAAAGACCAAGTTTTTATTACACTCCCTTTCTCATTGAAACATGTTTCTCATCTACTCCACGCATCGGGCTCGAAAATTAAACATACTATATTTTTTAACGAAAATTTGTTAGATCATTTTTATCATCGCCACGAGTCTGCCTGCCCGATTAGATCACGAGAAAAGGGTTAAAAATCGACCCAAAGTTTTTTCGGCAGACAAGCAGACGCTACGAGTTAAAAGAAAGGGAGTAAAAATAAAAAACTTATACTATATAGACGTTACGGATATAACACGAAGTTACTAAGGACGGATGGACGGAGGGACGGACAGACAACGAAATTATTATAATTGGGGACACCGGCCCCTCTGTTTACAAACAAAGAGTTACAAACACTGCACATTTGCTTAATGGAGCTGAATTGGCGAAAGCCTTCATATTCTATATTTTTATATTCTGATTTTTTTTAATTGATTTATTTTATTTTATAAAGGTAATGACAAATTATATTAAAACAATTTCAGCATTCAAATACCACAGATATTAAATTATTTCGTCATCATTATCATTCCTTTAATAACTTAATTAAATTAATAATTAAATTACTTAAAGCTCTTACTTGAAAAAAAAATTGCAATTTTTTCGTTGTCCTTTTAACGTTGGATCTGATATTGCGTGGATCTTTGGTCGAACGCTCTTTTGTCGTTGGACTTTTTGTCGTGGGACGCCCAACATGATGAAGATAGGAAAGAACCGAGACGGAGATGGCGGATAACGTCAAAACAGACCTGCATGAGGTAGGCGAGCCCCTAGCAGATTGGATCACAAACACGAATGGCACTCTATTACGAGTATGTTTCCGGTCAAGGACTTCCGAGTTCCATGATTTAAAAGTGATTTTAAATTATTTTAGTTCCATGATTTAAAACTTAAAGAAGCAAAGAAGAACTAATGGCATTACGAAGTGTGGCAACATTAACGGAAAACAAATGAGCAACATATTATGTTACAACCTTTCGCTTTGTCATTATAATAAATATTTATATATTTTTATAACACTGACTATATGTCTATTATTATTTGTTTTAATCTTATATCAGATCTTTCTATATCTCAATCAGGAAACAAATATACAAAAATATATAAGTGAATGACTTATAACAAAACTATTATTTTTTAAATATTTTGATGAAAAATATAATTATTATAAAGAAGCTATCGTAAAAAAATATTCAAGAGTATTGAAAAAATATAAAATAGACACGATATTATAAAGAAAATATTTCAAAACCCACATAGCATGATGAAAATAATGCGAAATTTTAAAATTCAAAAATTATTTACATATTACGAATTTGGTAGCCGCCGTACTTATGCTAAGTTACTTCGAATTTACCTTAAAAATAGCTTCAGTCAATACATTTTCAATATAATTTTTGTACTTTTTACAAACATGTTCTCTTTTGTACAGGCGAGGAATCTTTATCTAATATTTTAATGTCTTTTATAATAAATTATAACAAAATGTAAACAACTAGCAAAGGATCCGTTATCTAAAACGAAGAAGAAAAAACATGATCAATTTTACCCTAAAGAATTTTTAATGAAACTTCTTATAATGTTTTGAATTATTCTGACGCTTCAACATAACCTATAAATGAGACAACAATCAACGGATTCATTCTAACAGATATTGATATTAATTAATATGAAAAGATGAATATTCTTACGAGCTTGTAAAACATTTATAAAAATTGTGGATTCTCACAACTAACGATGCAATAATTTCTAACTTACTTACTTACTTACCATCACGCCGTTTTCCCGTGGGGGTAAGCAGAGAGGACAGAGCGCCACACTCTTCTGTCCTGACATACAACTCTCGCCTCATCCACATTCACGCTTTGCTTCGCATACAAGCTCGACGGTTGTTGAGGCTTCTAACCATCTTCCGCTATCTGGTTAATCTGGTCGTGCGACGTCTTCCGCGGTCGCGCTTTCTTTCTGGCGCCGTCAACACTTGCGTTATATATCTTTCTTACCATTCTTTCCTCGTTCAATCGCTCAACATGCCCAAACCACCTGAGCAATCCTTAACTTCACAAAAAAGATTTGCCAAAAGAATAGCATAGGGCAAATGTAGTGGCGCAAATAAATCGGTCAATAATTAGTGTTTCCACAAGGCACGAAATGATATTTGAAAAAAAAACTTTTCACGACAATTTCTATTACTATATCTATCGCATATAAAATTATCATGATTGAAATCGATTTTCATTTATTACCCTAATTACTTTGATTTAGCGGGGCTCATCCGTAATCAAAATCAAACTAACCCCAGTTTACGATATCTAGAAATAATGCTATGCTTTTTTTTAAATATTCTTTCACATACCTAGAGACGCTTTTGGCATATAAAATTACGTAAATACATATGTTTTAGATTGCCTATTATTATTTTAACTTTGTTCATCATTTAGAAAATTTTCTTACGAATAATTCTAATAAAAAACGCACTTGTAGGTAAACTAATATAGCGCAACTCTGTAACGAAGAGCCATTAGTAAATAGGTGTACTGTGAGCCGCCCCACACTCGGGGGACGTCGCTGCCTAACCGAGTTACTTCAGTTAATAGATGTCACTTTGTATTTCAACTCGACCTCTGAGAGAATTCTTTTTCGTTTTGGTAAACATCAGTTAGGTTTCTTCAAACATTTCTTTCTAAATTTAGATTCAGAAAGAATATAGATAAAAATATACATTTATCGTTAATTAAGAGGTGAGTTTTATTGAAACTCGAGATACCTACTTGTGTAAAAACTCGGGTTTCTTTCAAAAACAAGTGGGAAGTTTTTGGAAATGTAAATTTCATAGAATATCTTTGGTAATAATGTGCTCTTTACTTTGTTTAATAAGATAACAGTCTCAAGTGGTTAATGAATATGGGTCTTTTTAAATAAAATGGAAAGACTTCGGCGGGTGAGCCATGTGGTTCGGTCAAACTAAACAGCAATTAGAGCCCGTTCACTTTATGAAAGCCACTTGCATCGGTGTGAGTGATCCCCTCTGTACCACGTAAACTGTGTAGTGGTATTTCTTTTTTATAGCTACCATTGGCCACTGCTGTATCGCACTGGCAGTAACACGGAGCGGTAGTTTCTTTGTTTAATATTTTTTATTTAAAGATATAGTGACTGCAAGATCGCGATACGATGACCACATACTTAATCAATTTAATATTAATTTAGATGAGAATTCGGAGGAAGGAGAAAGACAAACGAGGGGATGGGATGTAGGGAGGAAAAGGAAGAGAAGACGGTGAAAATAACCGGGGAACCGAGAACACGAGACCTGGAGAGAGAAGTTAGAGAGCACGAGAGAGAGAGAGAGAGAGAGATAGGAGGGAGATAGAGAGCGGAAGAGATAATTATATATATATGTATTAATTTTTAACTAGCTTTAATCATAAAAAAATATGTGCTTTTGTTATGTATTTAGGCAGCCAGTTAAGGCACCATAGTACATAATTGACGTTATTGCAGTCTGGAGAGTCAATTTAGTGTAAAGTTTTCGAATCTCATTGCCAAAATTACATCTAACCATGCATTCAATCAATTTTATCATGAAAGGTCCATTTACTCTTAAAGCACTTGTTTAAAAAAAGTAAAAAAATACTTTGTTATTATCACAAAAAAAAAAAAAATAATCCCGAAGCTATTTAATCTTTCTAGCAATAGAGTTATTTTTGGTACACTTTTTCTCGAAATATTTCCACGTAAAGACCATATATTTTTTGAAATAAATTGAATAAAACAAGTTCAAACAGAATGTTTGGGGGAAAATATATTATTATTTTTGGTTAGGTTGTTAAATACAACGTTTACAAAAATAAAAAAATTCACGTTCCGTCTCCTATATTGCAGCATCCAAAACAACGTAAATGGATTGAATTTTTTGATTAAATTTTATATTGGTATTAAGATAATTTCATTGTTATTAATACAAAAATATCCAAAAAAATAAACCTTATGCCCAAAATTTAAAAATAATTCAATAACAGAGCCCATAAAAAGTGAACAAAAATATCCCTTTAGACGTCGACCGAACACCGGTCAGTGGACACCGTCAGGCTGTTACCCCGCGATTCTATATAAATTATATCTGAAATGCATCGTAAACATTATGCAAATGTCATAAAACGAAAGTAACCATGTAGAGGAATTAGTTTAAGAAGTAGTTTGCCTCAAGAACAAGGTAAATCATTTTATAATACATTTCAAATATCGAGATGACAGTATTCCAAACTTTGCGCCATTTTATTTTTAGATTATAATACAAAAATTTAGTCAAAATTCTCTGTTTTTATCGAATGAATTGAACGTTTTTTTTTATTGTACCTATATATTTTATTTAAACAATATTATATATTCACTTTGGTCTTTTTAGTACCTCCTTAATGATATTTTTAAGAATATAGAACCTCTATTTCGCGTACGTCACAGAAATAGGGTAGGAAATTTATTAAATCGACAACCTTTCGCGTATCGGTATACTTTGTACTGTATGTATGATTTAAGCTTTGATTGATAAGGATTTTGTTTATTTTTGAATAATATGTATTTACATTATTGTATTTTATTTAGGTAGATATATTATTTACATTATTATACTTATTTACATCTTTTCTGCGAATCGTTTTTATTATCCGTGATTTTTTTTCTTTTACCTGTTTTATGTTTAAACCGTGAGAATCTCAAATTTAACATATATACAGAGTGTCTTATAGCTAGTAGCAAAAATTGAAAACATAATTTTTTCAACAAGATTTTCATAATTTTATTTGAGTTGTATTGAAGCGAATGAATTTTTCAAAATTGATATAAATTACTGCAATGATATTTCAACATTTTGCAAAAAATAAGTCAGAAATATTGGAATAAAAAGGAATTAATTAGGAGTTTGTTTTATACAGATTGTACAAAACAAACTGTGGTCAATTTTCGATATTTTTTATGAATAATTTTACCCCAGTTCATATAATCCGATCTTACGAATCATTTTTTTCCCTTTTGTAACATCTTTATATGTTGTATTTTGTTAAATACCCTGTTTAATGAATCGTTTTGTTTTCGTTTATATGTTCCGTTAATCGTTTTTTATTATACTTTTTAAATAATCGTGAGCCGTGCACTGATTGCGTGTCACACTCTAATTATATAAAGTCATTCCAGCAAGTTACGGATAGACAACCAGATAATTATATTTAGATATTTGAGGTTACATTTCTGTAAGTGTGAGTTTTCATTATTTTCATAAAATTCAATAAAGTAAAAGACAATGATCAGTGTAGATTTAAAGAACTTAAAAATTTGAGCATCATTAATATATAATTTTTCTTTATTTTAATTTTTAAATATTACTACTACTGCATACATGAGTACATGCGTGAATGTTTTTTATAATCGTTTATTATGGTCAGTTGTTGATCTTTTCTAATAATCGTTTTTCTCCATTTTTCATAATCAGATTTTATGATTTTTTTTGTAAAAATTCGTTTGTTATATGTTTATATGTTCGTTATTATGTTTTTTTAAATATACTGTTCTTATGAATTGTTCAATTTCGCTTTTACGAATATGATTCGTTGTTATGTTTCATAGTATCCGAATAGTTGTCCTTCCATTTTATGTTCCGTATGTTATAACAACTGTATATTTTCTGATTATGTTTATTAATTTTTTTACGTTTATATGTTCCGTTTTTGATTGTTATTTAAGTAACTTATGTAGAATATTAAAAATAAATTCGCTTCAATATACGTAATAAAAATGTTTAATCATTTTGCACTATCACCCCTCAGAAATTTGAAGAATATATAATACTTTTTATAAAGATAATCTGTGTTATGTTTTACGTTTATGTGTTCCATTTTTGATTGTTATTTAAATAACTTATGTAGAATATTAAAAATAAATTCGCTTCAATACACGTAATAAAAATGTTTAGTCATTTTGCACTATCACCCTTCAGAAATTTAAAAAATATATAATACTTTTTATAAAGTTAATCTGTGCTATTCTGAAAACAGAAATATATGTCAGGTGTTTATCCCAATCTTGACATGTATAACATTATATTGACACTAATTTCGGTGTTTTAAGTTTGGCATGTTTGAAATTATGAATTCAATCAATTAGAAAGTTCTAAAACATAAACAAATGTTAATGTATTCACAATTACGCTTTTAATAAGCTTTCTATTTGATTGAATTCATTAATTTCAAACCTGTCAAACATAAAACGTCAAAAAAACGGCATCACAATGTAATACAATAACTGTCAAGATACAGAAATAGTAATGTTGCTTAGTTCAGAATACGGATGATAATCATTTTATTTGGCTTTTATTAATGCGAATTAATTTTAAATATTCGATATAAGTTACTTTCATGAAAGTCTTACGTCTTACAAAAGATGATTCAGACTTTTTTTATTTCTATATACTCTTTATACTTAATTATTTTTTCACGGGTGTAAGACTAATAATTAATAACGACCCTTGCATGACTGCGCAATATGAGCCGAGCGCTAATTGCTTGCCATACTCTAAATATCTAATATTGTCATTCCAGCAAGTTACGAATGGACAACGAAATTATTATATTTAGATATTTAAGGTTACATTTCTGTAAGTATAAGTTTTATTTCTTTTCATGGAACTCGATAAAATAATCGATAAAGATCAGTGTAGATTTTTACAACTCAATACTTTGAGTGTCATCAATATATAATTTTATCTTTATTTTAATTTTTAAGTATAACTGCTACCGCGCATACATGAGTACATGCATAAATTTTTAAAATGGTTTTTATTCAAATTATTTAAAATTTTGGCCACGGCTTGTCGATTAATGCGATCTGAGGTTCTATCTAAGTTATCGCCCCAAAAAAATTGTGGTATAGCATATACATTTCTATATAAATGATTAATAAAAACCCTAATTTTCGTAAAAAATGCCGAAATATGCATTTGTAGTGAATGTGCCGCCTTATGAAAGAAATCATATTCGGTTGTATTGTAAACGTGTAAATTGGTTACATCCCTAATATACCACACAAGATCGCGTTTTCACGAAATATATTAGCGATTTGTTAAACTAGCAAAACTTGCGTTCTTATAGAAAAGGTCACGCACATTGCTCTTCGTAGTTGGAATAAATTAATGAATATTTCAGCATTCTGGTATCGTTTGCGACGGACATTGTTACGTAGAGAATTAAATATTTTAATTAATGACATATGCGATGTAATAGAAAATGTATTCACTTATAATTTTTAATTTTCAATAAGAAAATACAATTTACAGTATTTTATTTTAAAAAGCATATAGTCAATGTTTTCATTTTATTCAATAACAATTTTGAAAAAATAGATTTGATTAATAGAATTCGAAAAATAAAGCCGCAATTTGTTCATTAGCTAAATAAAAAAGACGCACTTTGCATTTCCCTTAGTAACTAAAAGTTGTACATATGATTGAATCCTTTTCACGAAAAGAAAGAAGCTAATGTATATATTTACGTATAACTTAGACTTTAAAAAAAAAATTGCAGTCAGTCAATTCTTAAAAACTCAAACGACAAACCGAGTTTTCTAATCACATTAAATTTTACGTTCATTGCTTAGAATGTTACTCTTTTTATTACCGTCGAAGTAGTAAACTCAAGAGCTTAGTTACATTTAATAGGTGGCAATTTAATATAGAGGGAAAAATCTTCTCTTTTCTCCAATGAAACAGTAGATTTTTATTTTTTTTATTTTAATTGTTACATCAAGCCTTAGTATGTATTATAAATACAATAATTTATTCAATTCTTAAATCATTGAAACAAATATAAGTAAACAATTAGGAGATATCATGATCCAGTGTTTTATTTGCGAAAATCTCACGAACGGGAGCTAGATTTACGGCGATCCCCCGAACCAGGGAGGTATTCCGGTTTGCGCAGGTCTACTCCCAGCTCTGTCTAGATACTAATACTTAAAATGTTTTTTTCGTTTTTACTCTTGTATTATGAATTATATTGTGTCATTGATTGATATCCACAAAATTCATTCATCACCAATCGTCAGTTTAATAACCGTACAGCAGCGATGAAGATCGTTATGTTGTAACGACCTGCGTTGTTCTACCCTTGAGGGTTGCCCGATGACTTGCTTAATCACGTGCTTACGACGCCCCTGCCCCACCACCATCCCGCTCCCACGCTCAATATGTCAATGTATTTGTTTAGCAGTCAAATTTGATGGATAATCTCTAACGCGTGTATATATTTAAACACTAAACTTTTACAGTTATTCTGAAATCAAACATACACAGTTCAAAACTATACATATTATGATACATAATTATGTTTTATCTCTGTAATATTCTATTTTCTGAAGCAGTCACCTGTGTCTGATTTATGATTTATAGGATTTGAGTTGGAATAAAAATTTATTACAATTACACAGAATATTCTCGCACTTTTTCTTTATCTGGTACACGATCCTCAGCGGTAAGCGATACTCATTATCATTCTCATGATAATGGTATCGGAAGATGAGAATAATTTATTATATATCAATTACAGAAAATATTTTCAAAAAAAACAAACTATTTTTAGCATGTAAAATTGTTAACATAGTTTTTTTAAATTAGTAGGGGTTTGTGCTGTTTTTGATGGTTTATGAGTTTATGGTTTTTACTTTATCGTTCGATTATTGTTAAAATGTAATCTTTCGGAGATTTGACAGCAACGTGCATTAACAACGCATCAACTTTTCTTGAGCGTCTTGCACTCCATCGTGCAAACGCAATAAGGTGAAATGAAATATTTACCCCGTAGTTAGCAGCGAATCACGTATCAAAGTTTGTGTTTACCCTAGTCGTCAGGGGAGGAGGGTGGCAGGGGGACAGGATGCGTGACGTCTCCAAATTTGATGAGACGTGTGTCAATATGCGGGAACACCAATCACATGGAGATTACATCAAATGAGGCGGCAATTTTCTCGCCGCGTTGCGAGAATTGATGTGGTAATAGGATCTGTCGCGAGATGTTGCGGGGCAGCAAAGAGAAAGGGAAGGTAGGTAGGTCCTAACTTGTGTATGATTAGTATGAAATAATCTTCAACGGAAGTTTATTGCTCTGTCAACGTAACATGACAACGAGGCCGCGAGCGATACGTAGGTACTTCTTTCGAGTCGCCTACCGCGGTCTTAGAAAAATAAATGAACAGTGATTTTCTAATACTCTAATATTTTTTATATTATTGTAATATTGTTTGTACTATTATTTCATGATTGTAACGCAAATATTTTTTTTTAATACCTATCATCTATATGAATAAAAATGTAGATGTTTATTTGTACAAAATCGATAATCTCTGAAAGTTCTTCATCGATTGATTTGAAATTTTGGCACAATGTTGCATTCAATTACGAAAATGTTTTTGTATGCTTAATTTGTTTTCATATGCCTACTATTAATTTTTATAAATAAAAATTTAAAAATTCGATTATCCAAAAACATAAATCTCCTAAAGTTCTTTTTGACACAACGTTGCATTCGAATTCACACAAATTATTTGAAAAAAAGGCACCCCTTCAATATTGATAAATCTATACCTATAAAACTCAATGTCTGTCTGTCTGTTCTCTATAAAAATCCGCATCGTTTGTCCAATTCGATTCAAATTTTGCATACTTATGCTTTAGGACCCGGCGGGTAACATAAGTGACATTTCCTCCCTATTTTCGTACCCCTTCCCCTCTCCATGACATATTTTCGATGCAAATCTGTACCGTTTGACCGATCGGACTCAAAATTTGGAAACTTTTTAGGACTCGGCGGGTAATATATGCGACATTTCCCCCTTATTCATTCAACCCTTCCCCTCCACTGACATATTTTCGATGCAAATCTGTCCCATTTGACCGATTGGACTCAATATTTGGAAACATATTCTTATGGACTCAGCGGGTAATATATGAGACATACCCCTATTATTTTACCCCTTCCCTTTCCCTGACATATTTTCGATGCAAATCTGTACCGTTTGACCGATCGGACTCAAAATTTGAAAACTTATTCTTAAGGATTCGGCGGGTGACATATGCGACATTTCCCCCCTATTATTAACCCTTCCCCTCTGCTTATATATTTTCGATGCAAATCTATACCTTTCGAATCGAACCTTTGTTTACTTTTACAAATTTATTTGAAACTTAATCCTTAACCTTGTGCAACGCCGGGTAGTATTTAGCTATCAACAGCAATTTAGCAACAGCTAGTATTTAGATATAATATTTTTCAATATTTTTTAATTCAAATTCTTTGAAAACATTCGGTTGTCTTCCCTTAAATAAAACGTTTGAACCTACCATTAGACCAATGGGACTCAAAATTTGGAAACTTGTTCTTTAGGACTCGGCGGGTAATATTTCCCTCATTACTTTTACCTCTTCCCCTCCTACTGATATATTCACAATGCAAACCTGTACCATTCGACCGATCAGACTCAAAATTTGGAAAATTATTCTTTAGGACCCGGCGGATAACATAGGCGACACTTCCTTCCCCCCTTTCTCCCCTTCCCCTTAACCCTTTCAATGCAAATTTATACTGTTCGACCGATCTTACTCAAAATTTGCACACTTATTCTTTAGGAACTGGCAGGAAATGAAGGCGACTTTTCCCCCTCCCCTTTACCCCACCCCCTCCTTGTTATATTTTATGTACAAATCTATACCGTATGACCGATCTGACCCAGATTTTGCATACTTATTTCTCAAGACCCGGCCGGTAATAAAGACAACTTTTCCCTCCTCCCTTCTAATCCCACCGCCACACCTGATATATTTTTTGTACAAATCTATAACGTTTGCCGATCTGATCCAAATTTTGCATTCTTATTCTTTAGGTCACGGCGGAATGCATAGGTCACAATTCCTTTCTGGACATCCCATCCATCCCAGCCTAGATTTAATGGATCCTTTTTTTTATTAGAGACTGCGAAACAATGAAACCTTTGTGTCCCACCAGAAACTTATGTTTAACTAAATCCTTAGCCCGAGCAATGCCGGGTATGAACAGCTATCAATATATAATAATGTAAATATTCGTTTGTTCAAAACCTTTAATCTCAGAAAGTTTTTCACGGATTGACTTTGACACAATGCTGAATTCGAATATGCGCATGTTTTTATATACCTTCTACATTTTTATATACCTACCATTATACAGATGTCACATCTGTGACAGGTAAAAAGATGTTTTTTTTAAAAAATTAATGAATTCAATCAATCAGAAAGTATTAAAATGTAAAAAAACATTAATTTATTCACAAATTGTGAATAACTAAGCTTTATGTTACAAGAAAACTGTCAAGATACAGAAATAGTTATATTGTTATTTTCAGAAAACAATCGATGATGTCGCAATAATCTGACCATCGATCTGAGGATATTTTCGTAGCGTGTCCCCAGCTCCATACTCAAGCGTCCAGTCTCGTAAATGGAATATGTAATAGAGATACCTGATGTAATCCAGAACTCAGAACCTTGGATGCAGGATGCGCCCACCACGTGTCCCTCAGAACTTGAGTTCGCTGTTCTCCCATCTGCCGATTCCCGCTTTTCGTCATGGAAAACAACGATGCCTCAGATAGGAACAGAAAGAATCCATTCCGTGTAGGTAACAAGAAATTAAATGTTAAAATTTTAAGATGGAGAGAAATACGAAGAAGAATCGATGAATAATTAAACGGTCGTAGAAACTGAATAGGACAGTCGGAACGAGACAGTCGGAATAGGCTGTGCATGATAAATAGACAAATGACACATTGCACATAATGTAGAATATTCATAACTTTACAATTATGAGAGACAAAAAATATATTCCTACCATCGTAAAAGGTGAGCCTGTTCTAAGGCGGATATGTACGTGCCTCCGAACCAAGCGAATTTAAATTAATTGTAACGAGCGGCCGCTGGATGCCGCGTAAAATGGCTCGATTCCCTCTAGTGACTAAATTTACAATTAATATTCGCATCTCAGAAAAATACGCTTGGAATTTTGTTACCCACATTACAATACACAACCTTGAAATAAAATTTTAGTTTTAATTTTCAATTTTATAAGAAAAATTGTTACATCTGGCGTACTTTAAAACAATCTTAATTATATTTTATTAAATATAATTAAATACAATAATAATAAAAAAATGAGGTGGTATCAGGACTAGAGCACGCACGAGCCCGGCGGTTAGCGGACGCGGGCGCGCGGGCCGCGCGTTTGCTCTCGCGGTTCCCGCCGCGGTTCTTTGTCGGTCGCTTGTAAGGCTTATCAGACATGACGGGAACTGCGTGGTTTCAGAATCGTGTCTTATTTATGTAGGTATTTATTTAAACGTTCAGACGTAACCGCGCGGTTACCGCCACTCACCCGCTAGAAAATAGAATTGCGCGACGCCCGCGCGATTCTATTTTCTAACTATTATTTTCTGTTTATTGCTGAAGTAAAGAAAAGACCTGCAATATGCGATCTTCAGTGTGAGAATTATTAAAATAAAATTCACGCGATTCAGGGCGGTCAAACGCAGCGACACGCTTGCCCTCATATGTATTTCAGAGCTCGAAGTATGGGTCCATTGTAGTTTTCTTTTTTTTATCAATAATATTAAAAATGTCATTTTAAACTCGCGCTTTCTGTTATTCCCGGATGACTTGAAGCTTTTCTTAAAGGTGGTAAACCTTAGACGATTTTCATCTTCTCCAAGCTGATATATGTGGTGAATGGGGAAGGCGAAATAAACTTACGTTTTATGTTTCCAAGTGATCGGTTACATCATTAGGGCCCAAAAAACTCTATACTTTCGCTAAATGAACGATCAAAATCTGATACGAATGTCGAATGTTATGGATCTCGGCATTAGATTTATGAGCAATCTATCATTTCACGACCACATAGAGGCGGTCAGTGGTAATGCATTGAAAATGTAAGGATTTGTTATGCGCACAGCCAGGGTTTTAGAAAATACACGCGTACTGAGAACTCTTTAAAACTCCTTGGTGCGAATTTGACTCGAGAGTGGCTCGATGATTTGGGGGCCACATGAGCTTAATATTATAATAATAATAAACTCACTTATGATAGAGAAAGTTCAAAAAAGTTTCTAAGATATCTCTACACGAGGGAGTACGGGCATTATCTTGGCTTTACCCAACCGAGTTCCTCCAGGGTATGCTTGGCTACAACAGTTTAGAGACTAGAAGGAATGTGTATCTGACTACGCAGTTTTATCGATTGTTGCGCGATAATCGATAATCCCGAAATTATGCGGAACATTGGTTTGTATGTTCCCGATAATTACCTAAGACAGCGTCAGCGTAGATTGTTTCACATTCCAATATACAGGACCAACCTGCCAACGGTTATGCCTGTTGGAAGAGCTACTGCTATGATGAACAATATTACTCTAGATATCGATCTGTTCCATGTCTCTGAGAGGGTATTCCGAAGCAGGATTCTCCTACACCTTTGATGTGAATGATTTTATAATGTTTAATATCTGCTTGTTTATACGCTTATATAATTCTAACTTATTGATAACATTTACGAATTAAATTTTGTGTTTGTAATGTAAATGTTATATTAAAAATAAAAAAATAAATTGAATTAATCAATTTAATTAGTTCATCAAAAATTTAATGATATTAAAAAAAATTCCCTCAAACGTTCTCAATTTGGGATATAATGTTATTTATTGACCATGTACCTACGAGTCTGTCACTTAACACTGGATGCACCCAATACTGCCATTATCTTTTCCTTTTTTACGAGCAACCACGTTAAGCATAGTATCCTACCTAACTTTTTGTCGACTTCCATTTTCAAATTGACGCTATTCGCGCGCACCAATCGCTTACTAACCGCCGCTGTCTGAACACAAGACACAAATCTGCGGTCTGAACGAGTCTTGGGGGACGTATTTCAGTGGCTTCGGTTGCATTGGCGTTTACTTGACATGTCTCAATATTGACTTATATATTGAATTTATAACTTTCATTTGACTGTTCTTCCATATCATTAGTAGTTTCATTGTTTTCTACACTCTTCTGCAGGAAAAAAAGTCTTGAAAAATACATGTATTGGGATCCTTTACGAGCACCTGAACCGGAAGGATTTGTTTTCCCTTTTTTTATATTATTTATTGTAACATTTTCAGATATGTTGATACAGATTGTTTATTTAGAGAAATAAGCTACAACTATCGCCTTGAAAAATCTACAATTACAGGAATTGTTCTCAAAGTATGCAAATCATTGTGAAAAAAGTTGGTAAATTAAGTCATGGCCAAAGCGACTGAAGATTTCTGGAAGAAAATAGCTCAAGACTTTGAGAGATATGCGAATTTTCCAAATTGCATTGGTGCTATAGACGGCAAGCATATCCGAGTTATGTTATAAAGCAAGTTATAAAGCCTGTGGATTTGGGATCTTTGTATCATAACTACAAACACTTATTTTCTATAAAGTGCTCTTAGAACTTTGTGACGCCAACTATTTTTTATATATTTTTTTTTATTTTACGCTTCAACAGGCCAAGAGGCCCAATTACAGAAGCGAAAAACATCACAAAACACCCAGGCTTGAGTGAATCACACAGATTAATTGTAATCTCATCGGGAATCAAACTCGGAACCCTCGATGTGAGAAGCCAGAGTCATGCCTTCGCTCATGAAACTTTGTGAACAACGGCTGTGTTCCATGGAAAGACACAAAACTTACCTAAAATACTTTTTTTTCCAACGTGTCTTCACCATTTCCCAACATCTCCACCAACTCCTGCCGAGCTCGGTTCTCGGCAATTTTATTTGAATAATTCTCAGACTAAAGATCCCATATTGCACGTCTTTTCTCCATTTCGACAATAAATACTTCAGTATCGAAGCAATCCATAAGGAGCTCACGCGTGATTTTGTTGTAACGTACGAATCGCGCGGTGCCCGCAACACAGACGCTGAGGAAAGGCTGGAGCACTATAGATAGAAACCACGCGGTTACCGCCATTCAACCGCCAGAAAATAGAATCGTGCGTGCGAACCAGTGTTTGAACCATCGTCGGTGATGATATCTTTGGTCACAAATCTTCTATATTTTTATTATTTTTTTTCTTTGTCTTTTTTTCTTCACGGAGAGGTGGAGTTTCCTACGTCCTGCGCCCTTTTTGGATGTTTTTATTTTATTTTTGGTACGCACAGGGCCATACCAAGTTCGAAAAACTATTTAAAAATTCCCAAAATATTTTAAAACCCGAGCGGCTAAAAAACCGAATTTAAAAATAGCTTAATATAGGGTGGGTCTCCGTGTTACGGTGGGAGAAATTCAGTAGAAATTTATAATATTTTAAGCACAAAGGTAAATTAGAAAGCAACAACAAAAAAACACTTTTTCGGGAATTTAAATTAAAAATAAAAGACACTTTATTTTGCAAAAAACGATTCCGCGGACCGGCAGCGTAACAAGGTAAAAGTAATATCGGCGAACTGAGGACGCTGAGTCTGCGGAATCTTCCTTTATTTATACTTAAAATCTAGACACAGCGGGAAATCAACGGTCAAAATGGGATTAGTAAGGGAGGGGAGAGACATCTCGAGAATACCCAGTGGCGGATGGTGGTCAGCGCAGCATTCCCGAGCGGATCATACCGTGCCGGCCCATCCTCTAGACGGACTATTTTGCCCGCCTAGCCAAATTATCTCCCGAACGGGGAGGTGTACATATGTAAATGTTACGTCAAATTGAACGCCTGGCACATCGCATGTGAATTTAATTAGTACCAATGTGTCCGGATGTGTCGGCGTTCATAAATCGCCTCAAAAAAGGCCGATTCCTATCTCTCGATGTATCTCCTTCCAAACTAATCCGATTCTTTATTTTATAACGAATTCTGACAGGAAATGACATGCCAGGTTTTGTGCACTTTTTCTGAGTTCATCTCGTGAACTTTCTGATTTTACGGCGTTGCAAACTTTCCACGCGCCGCGTACGTCTGGTCCATAAACCAGCGGCCCCCGCCAGGCGCCGGCTTGTCGCGTTCAAACGTCGGCCTGCCTGACCCCCGCCAGGCGCCGGCTTGTCGCGTTCAAACGTCGGCCTGCCTGACCATTTTAACGGCCTTTCAAATCTGCTGCGCAGTTATCTGAAAACTGGCAAAAAACATATTTTTGCTATTTAATTTAATCCGCGAGATCGGCCGTCATCCTCCACAGTGAGATACGTTTATTTCCGAATCTCGCGGATGTCCTAATAATGCACAAAACCTTATATCTCCAGTCAGGATTCGTCAGTAATAAGACCGCTAATTCCACTCATTTTATTTACAATAAAAAATTACAAATTACATATAGAATAAAATTACAAAAAATTCTTAAAACTATTCAAGTTGTCGAGGCCTCGACGCGAGTATAAGAAATATTATAAACTAAATACATAAATGTTCAAAAAATAAACCTTATGGTAACAATTACACATACACACACACGGCCATATATTGTTATTTTTATTAAATTTAAAAAATTCAATTTTATGCCGCTGGATTGATCGTGTGCGAAACACCACCCCCGTGTGGCTTTGCCGCACTCGAAGGTAGCACACGATCCTCGAAGGCCGGGTGATGACATCTACGCGTGTGTGGTCTCCGACGCCTGCTGCGTCGGCAGGGTGATGACTCTGGTAGCGGGTCGCACGTAGTCCCCGGAGGCGGTCCGAAGTCGCACCGTGCGGACCTGGCCGTCGGCGGCGGGAACCGCCTCCACGATGACTCCTCGCGGCCAGCTGTTCCGAGGAAGGGCGGGGTCAGCAATGATGGCGGCGGCCCCCTCCCGAAGCGGAGGGGCCGGCTCCTGCCACTTCCGTCGTTGGGCGAGAGTCGGGATGTATTCCCGGATCCACCGGCGCCAAAACATATCTGCAAGCTGCTGAGCGAACTGCCACTGCTTCTTGAGGCAGACCTGCTCATCCAGAGGTCCATATGTGGCGAGATGAGAATGTCGCCCGGCCGCGCCCAGTAGTAGGTGGTTCGGCGTGAGCGGGGAGTCGTCCGTGGATCTTCCGAAACGGGAGTCAGCGGGCGGCTGTTCACCACGTTCTAGGCCTCGGCGAACGCCGTCGTCAAGGTCTCCGGGCGCGGGGCGCGCTCCTTTAGAATGGTCTCTTTAAGCCTGGCGGTATATCGGCGACTGTTGTAGCTGACAATCGGGAATCCATTATGATTATTCCATCCTCGTCCAGTCGCGGGGTCACCACGTACAAACGGCTGGTGCGGGGGAGGGGGGCCCCCCGCCGAAGTATGCTGAGCTCCGGTCCAAATGACTCTGCTTGTGCTCACAATACCCATAATCTTTCGGCAGCACACCGCTCATCCGCGGTCAAATCTGCTCGGCGCGCGCGGACTCTGCCGCGCCGGCAATTTTCTATAAAGCGCCGCACCCAAGCGGTCGCGCGTAATAATCTTAAAATGACGAAAAACGCCTGATATCCGGAAATGCCCCGACGTCGTATTGCGTAACAAACGCCGGTCGTAGTTGCAATTGCTCCGGATCAGGGTTGCGGCGGCCGCTTTTCATACCATACTTCCATACTTCTTCAGTGTCCCGTAAAAATGGCGGCCGGGTAAACCAGCGTCCGGTGGGTGTCAGGTCCGGCGGCTCGACATCCCGCAGTACCGGCCGGGTTCAGCCGCGTCGGCACACACCACCAATACATCATCGTTGTTGTGACGGTCCCGAACACCGCGCGCTCCATATGGCGCGAATGTTCGGACTCAATGTTCGCCGTCACGCTCGCGGCGAGTAAATTTCTCGCGGTCCACAGCGGTCCATTAAACGGCTTCAGGGGGGCTATTTCAATCTTCGCTGTTATAATAACCACCGTACTGTGGTTCTATTCTTTCCAATGTCAGCCACCGCGCAACGTGCCTGTCTCGAGGCACCGCAGAAAATGTGTAGTAACACTTTGCGTCGGCGGCTTAGTATGCTCTCTCGAGCCATCATGCATTTATTTTCACACAATTTACAAAATTTACAATTTACAAAATGCCGCTTTTCGGCGTGTTTTGGCCTCGTCCGCTGGTTACAAAACTGACCTTGACTGCCAAACTGCTTGCAAATAATATTTCGACCGGATCATCACATCAGCCATGAATCTCACCGGCTCGAATATGCGCCTTTTAGCGCCCAGTAGTTGACATTTTGTCGGCCCTCTATCCGCCTCTCGCTCGGGCAGATTGATAAATTTATGACGGTTCCGCACGACTGGCAAATTGCACAAATTAAAATAAATTTATCCCACGCGGGCTCCAGTTTATTTCATCGGCGCGCATATGTAGCGCGATGATACCTAAGGCCTCCCGATCCTTAGACATCCCATCTCAATTTATTTTCTGCATCGAAAATAACCCGAATTTTTTCCAGTATTTCGGGGCAAAAAATCCATGAAGTGCGAAGAATCCAATGCCGGTTTCCCAAATGAACCGACTCTTGGCCGTGGTAGACATGGGTGTAACTACCCTCCGCAATACGGGCGATCTCATCTAGATGCGCCTCTACAAATCCGCAAAATGCGAAAAAATTCCAATGTCGGTATCCGAGCTGAACCGATCCTTGGCCATATATATTTTTTATCACAAAAAAATATAAAAAAGACGAAATTCGGCTGCAAGGGCATGTCTTCCTTTTCCACAGAAGACCTGTCG
>JADDOH010012548.1:0-32108 GCA_016648135.1 Agrypnia vestita | reverse complement strand
TTTAATATTTTTATTTTATTTAATTTTTAATGAGACGCTAACAAAATATGTAAATAATTCATTGATTTCCATAGATTCAGGTTATTATCAAGAAAGCAGATGTGGTATGAATGTGAATTTTTGAATGATTATATGGTATCTGCATGAATACCAGCATCAACTTAAGGGTATCTCAAAAATGAGTCGTACAACAGTTATACATATTGTATTTACGACAAATTCTTGAGATATAAGAAAAATAACTAACATTATTAAGATGCTGACATACTTTAAAGAACACCGGGTTCCTTATACGGGGTTCAACATGCAAATTTATGTCAGATAAGGTGAAAGAATGAGTAGTTCTACTGAGAATCTTGTGTAGCACAACAAAATCGGATATACTCCGTCGGGACACCAGTTTGTGCATTTTGAAAAAGGTAAGACGATCCTCATAGCTTTGAAGATTTTCGTGTTGACCAGCTCTAATGGAAAAAATACATAGAAAATATTTTTGCACACTTTCGATTCTTTCAACAAGTATTGTGTATTATGGTATCCAAATAACTTATACACATTCCAAGATACTTCATACTAGTGATATATTGAGAATTTTTAGAGTTTAGAGGATTTTTAAATTAGTGAGTAATTTTTGTTACAAATTGCAACGTAGTAATTTGTTTTGTTTATGATAATATAAAAGTGGTCTCTGAAAGAGAGTTGGCAGATTCATTATTGAGATGATTTTAGCGAGTGGAACTTTATCCAGTGTATAAACAAATTCTATTTTTAGTGAAACTAATATTTATAATTTATAAAAATTAACTTTGTTTACACCACCTTTTTTATTCAAAAAAATTCAACATGTTTCAAAACCAATGACTTTTTCATCAGAATAACAAATGTATACGTACATATACATTTCTTGTCCTGATGAAGAAGACATTGGCTTTGAAACATGTTGAATTTTTTTCAATAAAAAAGGTGGTGTAAGCAAAGTTAGTATCAATAAATTATAATTATAATGTCACCACAAATTAATTTTGCTGTGTTTGAAGAAGAAGAAACTAATATTTGTTTATATAAAGTGATATTTTATTCATTTTACGCCAGTTTGATAGTTCATCCAGATCTCTTTGTAGGAGATGATTATCTTCCAGGCTAAGAATGGTAGAATAGATTTTCAAATCATCAGCGTACAACAGACACATATTTTTAATATCTCGGAAAATCTTTTATGAAGATAAGAAAGATTTATAAAAACCTGAGACCGAGGTGAGAATCTTGAGGAACTCCTGAACTGATAGAAACTGGAGACAAAACTATCCGTTTAAAGTCACTACTTTTGATCCGTGGGAACGTAAGATTTTGTCAATCTCTATAAATTGCCATAGGCTCCTCAGCATTAAGTTTTGGTAAAAGAATATGGTGATTCATCTTGTAGTAATCAGCATATTTATATTACACCCAATTCAGTTCTTGAATCAAACGATTTATAAATCTGACACGTAAACTCAAACAGATATTAGATTTTTTGATACTAAGCCATGTTGAGTACAGCAAAGTATTTGACGAAAGTGTACGAATTTGTACATAAATATAAGAAATAATCACGAATATTTTTCCAAAAAAGATAGTATACAAATCGGTCTATAGACATTATATTACATTCACATATTATATTACGTTCTGCTGCGGCTTTTGTAAAAAATATATATCCCATGTTAAAAATATCAAATAGTCCATAAATCTTACAAAAACACTTTGATTAATTTGAGGTCGACAGGTTTCTGCGACTGTGGCCGTGTCCCCGTCCGATAATTTATTTCATTTCATATTTATTTCAAAGATCAGTCAGTGTACCAAAGTTTTTGCGTCGTCGGCTTGGACACTATGAAACTAACGAAACCGTCATACTACGTACTTTGACGTTTACTTCAAAGTACATTACTATATAGTGGGTCGAGGCACGCTGTGGTTTCAAGCCACTCTCATCGACCAAACTGACCAAGCAGGAGCTCGCCACCTTTTGCAACATTCATCTAACTGCACAACTGCAATAGCAAATTTACCATACACAACTACATCTGTTACAACTATTTGGTTTTATTCAACTGGTGATTAAAAAATCTTTATACAAAATTATATAAGAACAAATTAAACATAAAAAAATAATAAACTAAAATTGCGAATATGATAGCTGTTATAAATAAATACAACGAAAATAAACCATTATAGTTAGTTGTTGGTAACGCGATATTAATGGAAGTGCCCGTCTCTTCGAAACTACTAATCAGATCAAGACAGAAATTGAATCATTCTCTCACATTGTCATTGCTAAAGAACTTTTAACAGCTACTAGATTCAGGTCGCTAGTGTTTGGGTTCTCACCACATTCCCAGGACCGTTTTATGATCGGCGATTTCTGACATACGGTCAGAAATGTAAAAAGTTCAGCCACTTTGGGTTTTATTGGTAAATAAATTTTCTACCGAGCCTTTGCCTGATAGTCTAGTTATTTTCAATTTCGGAATTGTTTTTCACTTCGTACTGATTGTAAATCAATTTTTAATGAAATAAACATACTTCAAGAAAGAACTGTCAACCTCTTTTTCAACATATACCCGAGGTGAATAAATAAACACTTTGATGTTTCTCAATTCAATTACTGGACCTCAATGAATGGATCTAATACGGAAGCGGTTTACCATTTTCTTCTAATTCAGATACATTCATTTACATGTTCATTGCCCCAAAATTATTATAAATAATTGTAACTTGAAAAAATGTGTGTGAAAATATTAAATTATGTGTGTATGCGATATCCTTTAAATGATTGTAATTTTAACTCCATAACTTTGTTGATTTTTGAGTGTAAAATATTGAGTGAAAATTCGGAATAAATCTAACAGATGGGAGTCGAAACTTATGCGCATAGGGACGAAGTAACGAGTACCTTCCAGGTTCGACGTCTAGGGAGAACTTCAAGCGTGTTAGGAATTTCACCGATGCTGTGAAAGCGAAGAATCTTGGTAGTACTAGAACTTTTAAGGAAGAAAACTGTTCGCAATATTTAACTAAATGAAGCACACAGGTCAAACCAATGTATATGTCTTATATAATATTGTATAAGTATAATGAAAATCTATATAAAGTTTTTTAATCGGGAAATTATATCGTCTAAATAAGTTTTAAATTTAAAAATAATTTCAAAATTTCGTAATATTTTATAAGATAATATTAGGATTAGTATATAAATATTGGAAAAAAATGAAAACTTTGATGTCTATATATCTAATATATATCTGTCTACATAACTATTGATATAAAGGTCATGATAGCTTAAACATTTTCGACTCATAATCAAGGCATGAATATAGTCCAGCGAGGTAATTAATGTTTTCCAAATAACCCTGTATATATAATTATTTTTGAAACAAAAAAATTACGTATTAATTAATTTTACGTACCAAACTACACATATTATAGCACATTGAAAGAACTTTTCCGTTGAATCAAATGGTAAGTGCAGGTAAAGGTAAATAGAGCAGGTATTATTTATTATGGCTAAATCCCGCAAAAAAGCCAAGCTTTGCTAAAACATCACATTTTGATCCTCTCTGACGTATCCGAATGCAAATGTAGCGATAAGCGTTTCCATACACGTTGCGACCCCGGCCCCCGCCCGAATGCATTATGCAGTATCGCCGCCGAGTGGTGCAAACAAGTGGATGCTCTTTGAACAATACAAATCGTTGCGATGTGACTGCTGTAGCGGGAACTAAATCCACGCCGTTTTGTTGTTGATTGTTTAAAAACGAATGCCCGCACGGCAGAATGTACTCGAAGCGATTTATATTATTCATTATTTTACCATTTTTGTGAGTGCTTTATATATTTATTAAAATTTATTTCGTAATTTTTCAGGAATGTAATTTTCTAAATATTTTTAATCTTTAAGCGTGGGTTATGACAACGTTGCTGCCGAGTACATTAAGGGTGGTAGTCCAGTAATACTCACGTGGTTTCATAGACTCTTTAACCAATGTTTAGAAGGCAGCTACACTCCTAAGGATTGAAAAAGAGCTGTTACCATGCCTCTATACAAAGGAAAAGGGTCGCTAATGGACGCGCGAGCTATCGGCCCATTAGCCTATTAAGCTCTGTTGGCAAACTATATGCGAGAATTTTGATAGAAAGAGTTAGGTTGACAACGAAAGAAAAAGTGTGGTATGTGCAAGGAGCGTTTATGAGTGGAAGAGGATGCATGGACCAGATTTTCTCACTGCGCCAGATGACAGAAAAGTTTTTGGCAAAGAACCAACAATTTTTTTGTGCCTTAGTGGATCTCCAAAAAGCGTATGACAGAGTGATAAGACGAAAATTTTGAAAGGTTTTGTCTGAATACGGGGTAAAGAGTAAACTCATACAGGCAATTGCATCCCTGTATGAAGGAAGTAGTGCTTGTCTGAAAATTAATGGGACATTCACATCACGGATTGATATTACAAAAGGTGTCAAACAGGGACGCGTAATGTCACCATTACTTTTCAAACTGTATATGGAAAATTGTATGAAAGAACTAAAGGAACTAAAAGTTGAAGCGAAAATAGACGGACTCACCATATCCTGCCTGCTATACGCAGACGATGCAGTATGGTATACAGTGATGGTATTTGAGAGAGACGAAAGACTAAGTGTGATGTAATTATAAACAACGAATGCTTAGAACAAGTGAACAAGTTTGTGTACTTGGGAAGAATGTTAAGTAGAGACGGCAAGGCTGAAAATGATATTGAAAGGAGAGTGACTGCGGGAAACAAAGTAAATGGTGCACTAAATGCAATTATGGCCAATAAGAATCTGTCAAAGGAAGCAAGACTAGCGGTACATAATGGCGTTCTATTGCCAACCCTGATGTGTGAAAGTGAAGCTTGGAATTGGCAAAAGAGGAATGAAAGTAGACTGAATGCTGTGGAAATGCGATTAATAAGACGCTTGTGTGGAAAAACTTTGGTCGATAGAGTGAGGAATGAACAAATTAGAAGTAAATGCAATGCTGGCTGTAGTGTGGTAGATAGAATAAAGAAAGGAGTGCTGAGATGGTTTGGTTATGTGGAATGCATGAATGAGGAAAGGATGGTTAACAAAATATATGAGGCAACAGGAACAGAGGGTATTCGTGAAAGACCTGGCACGATCAGGTACTACAATTATTTGAGGATGGCCCTATTAAAAGCCGCAACAACCTTAGAACTTGTATGAGAAGATGTATGAATGTGGCCGAAGCAAAAGTGATGTGCCAGGATAGAAGAGTGTGGCTAACAATCCTCTCTGCCTACCCCTGCGGGGAAACGGCGAGAAGGTTAATTAGTTAGTTAGTTAGTTGTACATGTGTGGCGTCTGGCTGCAAAACCGCCACGTTGCGTATATATGAAATGTTCAGTAATCAAAAAAAACGTTTTAAGTATTTCCCTTACACATTTTCTTGTTTTTTATTATTTTACTTGATACATATTAAGGATGTGTTAAAATCTGCATACCAATTTTAAAGATTTTCTTTGTTGTTTCCGCAATATAAAGATATATTGATTGCAAAGTGGCGGTTTTGCTACCCACCGCCGGTCGATTTTGTCGATAGAGTCGATTTTGCTACCGAACGATCGCGAGAGGCGCGCTCGCGGACGATCACGTGGCGACTTGCCGACTTAACTCATTGCGAACAATACTGCGATTGAAAATTAAACAATGAAATATATTATTTTATAAATATTTTATTTGTGATTAACAATAGATGCAAAAATATTTTAAGAATTAAAATTTAGTGCATGTTTTGAGTAAGGAATATGGATTAAATATATTTTAGAAAATATGTAAATAATGAACCAACAATCATGGAAACAAAAATATTTTTAGATTTAACAATAATACCGTATCACTTCTCGAGACCTTTACTACGACACCAAATTTAACAATAGATATAATATGTTTTTAAATAGGCAATTATTTCATCGGCGATCAACGGAGTTTATAAAAATATTTTAATGATTAAAAATTGATCTTCGAATACAAAAATTTAATAACTTAGGCACCTAGTTTTAATTATTTTAAAAACTAAAAACAATAATCTTAAGAATTAAATAAGAGTACGGAAATAAAAAAATATAATATATGATCATACTTATATGCCTATATAGGCTGTCTTATAGTAAGTAGTAAAAATTTTACAAGTGGGTTTCTGTCTTAATAAAGAGTCGAAAATGCTCAAGCAACCATGACCTAATATCAAAAGTTATGGAGATATGCAATATCAAAGTTTGCATTTTTTTTTCAATATTTCCGACTTAGTTTAGGCAAAAAGTTAAACTATCATTACAGGAACTTAAATTGATTATGAAAAATTGATACAAAAATCGAAAATATAATTTTTTACGTGGCGTACATCTTATATACACTATGTAGCAGAGCTAGTCTACAATACCTGATAGGTAGATTTCTACTTTAATTATGATTCGAAAATTTTCAAGCAACCGTGACCTAATCAATAGATAAGGAAATATGTGACATTAAAATGTGCATTTTTTTTTTCAATATTTCGGACTTATTTTTTTAAAACGTTGTACTTTTACTACAGTAACTTATATCAAATATAAACAAATTATTCCCATTTACACAAGTTAAACAAAATAATAAATACCCTGCAATTCTAATTGGAAAAAATAAAATTGGAACTTTTGCAAGATTTTTATAATCTTATTTAACTTGTACTGAAACAAATTAATTTTTCGTAATTAATATAAATAACCGTAAATATAGTTAAACTTTTTGTAGAAAATAAGTCGAAAATATTTTTTAAAAAATGCAAACTATTATTGTTAGTTCATGATTGCTAGAAAATTTTCGACTCATTATCAAGACAGGGAATTAATATCGTTTATAAAAAATTCATGCACTGCAATATAAATTAAATAAAAACCCTGTGAAAATTTCTATTTTCAATTTTTGCAAGGTTTTTATCATATTATTCGACTTGTATTAAAGCGAATGAATTGTTCATAATTGGTATAAGTTACTGTAACGGTAGTTCAACTTTTTCACTAATTTAGTCCCAAAAAATTACAAAAACGTTTATATAAAAATTTCATCCTTTTCATATCATAAATCTGTTTAGATCTTATTAGATTATCTTATTTCACCCAGAGTGTAAAGTCTCGTACTTCTAGCTACGAGACACCTTGATAATATTAGGTAACATTTGCCGCGCAACGGCTAGTACAGACGATAGCCAATTGCAGATGCCAATGGCCGCGCAGCAGCCACTTGCGGCCTCGCGGTCGCCAGTATAACCGTTTGCAGGGCCTAGCAGCAAGCAATCGGTGAATAAATTTAAAAATTATTTAAATTTATTCACTTCAATACAAATCAAATAAAATGATGAAATATTTACAGAAACTGAAACTGAAGGCGATAATGATAATGATGATGATGAAGATTTTATGCTGATGGTGTATGTTATGTTAGATACAATAAATACTTATTTTTGTAACTTAACTTTATTGTACATGTAATAAAATAAATTTATAGTAAATCCAATCGCACGGTCTTTAAAGTGTCAACAAAAATATTCAAAAATGTGCACAAAGCGGACTTTTTAATGTGATAATTCTTTCCTATTTCGCTTTTGAAAGTTACATTTATATCCATCCTTGTTTACTTCATGCTTTAGTACACTGTCTTTTGATAATAAAAGATGTCTACTTCTAGTTTTTATGTAAATATTTAAGGTAATCAAAACACGCGTTATCTGCGACAGACGACGTTTCTCCATATTAAATCTCGTAGCGGGGCTCCATTCTGATAGGTCCGAGTGAATAGTGTCGGTTCTGCATCCCACTTTGCGGCAACGTGGCGGTTTTGCTACTCACCGTTATATTTAAGGACGATTTTGAAGGGCATGGAAGCATATTTTCTTATATTGGAAACTTGCAGAATGTGCAGAATAGGACAGAGATCATTAATCAATCAAAACATGAAAAATGGTTTTGTATGGATAGTGGCGGTTTTGCATCCAGACGCCACATGTAATGTTCAGTCCCAACCCAACACACGTTATGATATTTCAATTCCAATGTACATGTAATGTACAATCCCAACCCGTCAAATGCCGTGATATTTTTACAGAAAAATCTCATGTTATTATTATTAATTATTCTAAAATCGGGAGCTCATCTTTACACGATAACCGATTTTATCATCGTACAAAATAATTATAAAAACAAATCTTTCTATACTGAATCGATTTTGAATCGAGGCGACCTATTTGCAGAAGTTCAGAAAATGAATATTACAGCAGTTATTTCCACGTAGCAAATAACTTATAAATAAGCATTTTATTTAATAGTTAAGAAAGTAGACTTACTCTTGTAGTATGTAAGACTAAGTGAGGTAAATACAAACATTTGATGACAATATATTATCCATTGTTCGACATATTTTAAAATTAATCAGTGTCAATACTTACTTATTTTTAAATCACCTCAAACGATTGTTACTACTGCACCAAAAATGATCGACTTGAAATTTATTAATGTGGTTCGTAAAGAATTTGTCAGTTTTTTTAAAATAAATTATTATATGTTAACACAAGGTTAACATCAAAAATAATATTAAATAATAGTTTTTCGATTGCGGCTGTGGGAGACAAAGGAAACTCTTGAAATAGATTATAGCTTAATTTAATCACAAAAAGCCACCGGAAATAAACTCAATTGCAATCACTATTACGTAATTTGCACTAATTATCACTATCGAGAGATGTCTACTTATCTGCGGGTCACTTTTTTAAGTTTTACAAAGTATTTCCCATTCCTTACTTAATTATTTTGTATTCTTTTCTTAACTTGAATTTATATCTATTTGTTGAACGAATGAAAATATAGATAAATTTATTGCCACACGCATGGTAGGTACTTTTGAAATTGATTTCGCAGGTCGATTATAATTCACAATAGTCGCTTTTGCCAGTTTCACTTCTATCGTCATGTTTTGTTTGTCAAAAAATGTATTTTTAGCGCAGCGCAATTGTTTATTTAAAGAGCGAATGTTCTCGAAGTTTTCGGCATAGTTACGCGTATTTGGGTTCTTTCTAAATTGTGCTAGAATGTTTGGAAGATTTCATTTATATGTAGTTCTTCTTGTTTTTGAGTCTCGTGACAGTTTTATTATAAATAAGTATGGTATAATAAAATATGCAATAATTTTTGGCATTATTAGTGAGAATCATAAGAAATATTTATGTCTTCTTCTTCAAATTGAATATTATAAATAATCAGGTCCGTTTTGCAAATAGTTATCTTTTAGATTTATTTTCATTTTAATTAGGTACTTTATATTATTATTTTCCATATATAACTTTTTAATATTTTGATCTATACTTCGATTTTTAAATATTATTTTTGTTTTCCTGATGAAGAAGCCATTGGCTTTGAAACATGTTGATTTTTTTCAATAAATAAGTGGTTTAAACAAAGTTAATTTATATCAATTATAAATATTTATGTAATTGACAAATTTATAGTTTTTGCCATGGTACAGAAAATATTAATATCAAAATATCTAGCAAATGTTATTGAAATTTAATTTATTTGCATTAAGTATAATATGATTTTAAAAATAATATGAAAACCATAACATATTCCAAAAGCAATATTAGCGGACCGTAATATTCAAACCGTTTCAGGAGCAATATGCGGTTTTAAAGGAAGTAAATAATTTTCCCGTTACAGGTTTATGACGACAAAACCGCTTACGAAACGCTTTGGAGCCAGACTAACCAGGGCCTGACCCCGAACGGGTTACGTAAGCAAGAGAGGTAAACTAGAATTTAGAACGTTATTAGATACACCCTCCTTATGAAGGTATCTAGATCTTAAAGCTGTATCGAGAGCTTTATTTTTAAATATAACAGTAGCAAATTTCGTACCAAAATTAATAAAAAGATGCGTTAAAGTTCCTAAAAAAAACTAACCCATAAAAATCAAGTTTTTATTAAACTCCCTTTCTCATTTACTAGTTGAAACAGGTTTGGCGCTTATCCCACGCGTTGGGCTCGAGTCGGGCCAAGTTACGAAATGGAGTAATATAAAATTTCGAAATATCCAAAATTATACCATAATTATTAATTTTTATAAACAAAAATTTGTTATATCATTTTTATCGTCGCCACGAGTCTGCTTGCAAAGTTTCAGCTTTGCAAGCAGACGCTACGTGTTAAAAGAAAGGGAGTAAAAAACTAACCCACAAAAATCCAGTTTTTACAATACAACTATTTAGTAAAATACTACTATCTAGGAGTATTTTCATATAACTAACTGAGTTATGAATAAACCATTAAAAATTTGAAAAATCCAAAATTATATCATAATTATTAATTTTTTTCAGAAAATTTGATAGTTCTTCTTGGTCGTCGCCACGAGTCTGCTTGCAAAGTTTCAGCACGATTGGATCACGAGAAAATGGTTAAAAATCGATCCAAAATTTTTTCGTCAGACAAGCAAGCAATCAGACGCCACGAGTTTAAAGAAAGGGAGTAAAAAACTAACCCATAAAAACCAAGTTCTTATTGTAATCCCTTTCTTTCTAAAATATAACAACAATCAAAGACGAATTAAAACATATAATATAACACAAAACTTACAGGAATTTAATATATTTCTAAAATGTCAGATGTTTTGAGCTTTGATATGACACTTCATGCTTTGAAGATTAAATTCTAAAAACATTTGTCAGTCAATTTAGATTTTAGAAATTCCTAGTGAAGTACCTATTATGTATACCGACGGAGTAATTCAAATTTAGAAAATATTCCGCGACGTTATCGGGCCGCCGTTGCTAGTAATCTATCTTTGGTAATGATTCCAATTTGAAAAAACCATTAATATTTCTAAAAATCCGAAATTATGCTATAATTATTAATTTTTTTTAACGAAAATTTGATAAATCTTCTTGATCGTCACCACGAGTCTGCTTGCAAAGTTTCAGCTCGATTGAATCACGGAAAAAGGGTTAAAAATCGATCCAAAGTTTTTTCGTCAGATAAGCAGACAAGACGACAAGTAGACAAGCAGACTACGAGTTAATATAAACGTAGTAAAAAACTAACCCTTAAAAACCAAGTTTCTATTATACTCCCTTTATCATTGAATCAGGTTTCGTGGCTATACACGCGTCGAGCTAATTACTCATTTGAATTGACTCCAATTAGAAAATACATTATACTATATTTATTAAAAAAAATCAAACTTAAATTTGTTAGGTCATTTTTATTGTTGCCACGACACTGCTTGCAAAGTTTCAGCTTGATTGGATCACGGGAGAAGGGTTAATCGATCCAAAGTTTTTTCGTCAGACAAGCAAGCAGACGCTACGAGTTAAAAGAAAGGGAGTAATAAAAAAATTCAAAAAATCCAAAATTATACTATAATCAGGTTTCGCGTCTATCAGACGCGTTGAAATATTTTCGTACAACTTAATAAGTTGTATGAAAAAACCATTCAAAATTTGAAAAATCCAAAAATTTATTAATTTTTTTTAACAAAAATTTGATAGATCTTCTTGATCTTCGCCACGAGTCTGCTTTCAAAGTTTCAGCTCGATTAGATCACGGGAAAGGGGTTTAAAATGGATCCAAAGTTTTTTCGTCAGACAAGAAGGCAAGAAGACATGCAGACGCCACGAGTTAATATAAAGGGAGTAAAAATAGTCGGTAACCAGCCACTTGCCATAGCTCAAGTGCTTGTGAAATGAAATATTGTAGTTATGGATCATATACATATCGCCATCTGGCAGCGCACTCATCATTCAATACGCGTCTAGTCAGGACGCGCACCCGGGCGAAGCAGTTAATGCCATCATCATATTACTTCATCAAAGGGTGGAAGAAAACCGAAGTCTACGGCTACCTCGAGGACCTGCTTACTTCCTCTCGATACATCTCCCTGAGAGCGGGAATATTTTTGACAGAACGAAGCCTGTATTGTCATTGAGTGGTCGATATTTATATATACACTAACTGTTCTTACCCGGCGTTGCACGGGTTAAGGATTAAGTTGAAAATAAATTTGTAGGGGAAAACAAAGGTTCCATGGTCTTGAAAAGCCTCTAATTAAATTAATCTTTCCATTAAATCAAGACTGGGATGGATAGGAAGTCTAGTGAAGAGATGTGGCATACATTTTCCGTCGGGGATATGTATGCAAAACTTGGGTCCAATCGGTCAAGCGGTGTAAAGAAAATATATCTGGAGAAAGGGAAATGTCGTCTTTATTACACATTTGGTCCTATTCCTCCCCTTTCCTTTAACCCCCTCCCCTCCCCCTGATATATTTTCAATGAAAATCTGTGCTGATCGATGGATCGCACTCAAAATTTGGAAACTTATTCTTTAGGACCCGTCGGGTAATATAAGCGATATTTCTTCCTTCCTATTTTATCCCTCCTCGCCTCCCCCTGATAAATTTTCAATGCAAATCTGTATTTCGACCGATCGGATTTAAAATTTTTAAACTCCTTATTTTGAACCCATCGGGTAACTAAGGTGATATTTTCCCCTTTCCGCTTTTTCCTTCCCCGCCCCCTGATATATTTTCTGTACAAATCTACACCATTTGATCGATATCACCAAAATTTTGAACACTTATGACTTAGAACCCGGCGGGCAACATAGGCGATATTTATCTCCTCTCTCTTTCCCCACGCCCTCGCCTGATATATTTTCTGTACAAATCTACATAGTTTGACCCAATTTTTTTGTTTTGGGTCCGTTTGACCCGATCTGATCCAAATTTTGCACTTCGTTAGTACCCGGCGGATAACGAAGACAACTTTTCCCCCTCCTCTTTTACCCCACCCCTTCACCTGATATATTTTCAGTACAGATCGTATGCCGATCTGATCCAAATTTTGCATTCTTATTCTTTAGGTCCCGGCGAAATTCATAGGCTACAAATCCCTCCTGGACATCCTTTCCATCCCAGCCTTGATTAAATGGAAACACTGTTTTTAGTAGAGTTTTGCAAAAACAATGGAACCGTTTGTGTCCACCCACTAACTTATTTTTAACTAAACCGTTAAGTCGAGCAACGCCGGGTACAAACAGCTAGTGTATGATATAGCTGTCTAGAATACTTATATCTTAATATACAAAAAACAAATCAGAACGGTACTTACATAAGCATATGAGACATGGACATTGATTAAAAATAACGAGCACAGTGCGTTTATGAAAAGAAAATTTTGAGGTAATAAAAATAGATTTCGGCGTAGGCGATAAAATAATGTTGAATCAATTCTTCTTCTTCTTCTTCATCAGCCTTCGTCTTCTACTGCTGGATATAGGCCTCTTCCTTATTTTTCCATTCTTCCCTGATGTTGGCTAATTGTAGCCATTTCTCTCCCCCCACAGCGACAATATCATCGGCTCATCTCTTTTGAGGTCTTCCGATGCCTCTTTTATTTTCCCAAGGTCTCCATTTCAGAATTCTGGGAGGCCATCTTGTAGTATCCTGTCTTTCAACGTATCCTGCCCATTGCCATTTTAGCTTTGCTACACGATCCATGATATACACTTCTCTAGTTCTGTGCTTAATTTCGTCGTTTCTAATTCTTAGGCTTACTCCAAGCATGGATCTCTCCATGGATCGTTGCGTGCATTTGAGCTTTTCTACACTTTTCTTTGTAAGGGTCATAGTCTCCAATCCATACGTCATCACTGGCAGTATGCATGATTCAAAGGCTTTTCTTTTTAGGCTAATTGGGATCTCTTTGTTCTCCGATGTACAGAAATATATGTTTGAGTTTGCCGAAAGCATCCCAGCTCATTCCTGTTCGTCTTGGCAATTCTGCTGTTTGGTTATCTTTGTTCATTTTTATCTTGTGTCCTAGGCATATATATTCATCTACTATTTCAATATTATTATCATTGATAGTGATGACTTTGTTCTCTGGACTCAAAATAATTGTTTTCTTTATATTCATCTTAAGACCAACTTTGCTCGAAGCTTCGTATAGTTCTTTTAGCATTATACTTAGTTCTTTGATATTATTACTCACAACTACTATGTCGTTAGCAAATCTTAGGTGACTTTAATATGTGCTATCTATCTTCACACCTTTTTTATCCCAATTCAGGGTCTTAAATACATCTTCTAAGGCTAACGTGAAGAGTTTAGGTAATCAATTAAGCGTCATAAATAGGAATCTTTTGGTGGCTGAGCCGTGCCGAGAAGATGACAGAAGATCCCGAAGTAACTTCTGAATACCAAACCAGTGGGATACTGGAGCTTGGAGAGGCTTAAACTTAGATTTAGATATTGTCTTTACCGTGTTTTGTATGCTTTAATTAGGGTTACCTATTTAGTTACGTTTATTAAAAAATCGACGGGGCTCGTAAACAAAAATCTTGAGATCTATATAATAATAATAATAATAATATTGGATTATTTATATAGCGCCATTTTTGTGAAAATTTCACCTCAAGGGCGCTTTACACACAAAAAACTCTTACATACTAAAATCATAGAATCACAAAATGAAAAAGAAAAGAGAAAGAAAAACAGTTCAAAACATAAAATAGTAAAAAAAAACAACATTAAAAACAACAATATTAAAAAGGTTCTGGAAAAGATTTTGTAAACAAGTGCATTTTAAGTCTTTTCTTAAATAATAATCCGTGTTTCTTATCAGGGAGGGCAAAGAGTTCCACGCTTTGGGGCCCGCCACTGCAAATGCCCGTTCGCTGAACCTAGTTTTCTGGAACTGACTTGCCGGTTCCACAATCCTTCCCACCGCTGAAGTAGTCGCTGACCTAAGAGTTTGACGTCTCCCATTTATGTTGTCTGGAATACAGAGCTCCTGAAGATACAGAGGCGCCATGTTATGAGTTGCCTTGTACATCAACCAACACAGTTTGAACTCTACTCTTTCAGGAAAACGAAGCCAGTGCAATTCTCGCAGAAGGGATGTTATGTGCGAGAATTTTGACGTTCCATATATGATCCGTGCTGCAGCGTTTAGAACAGATTGTAGTCTATCGAGCTGAAACATCGGTAGGCCAGCGTAGATACCATTGCAGTAGTCCACACGTGATACAACAAATGCATTAATGAGTAAACTATATCTACTGTAATTGGTTCAAGATCGAGATATGTCTCTTAGGTCTGATTAAATATCTTATAAAAGTAATTATCCGGGATCGGATAATCCGGGACGATTTTCAAGAAATCGAAAAAACATTTTTATTTTTATTAAGTATTAAGAGTCGAAAACTTCAGCTTTTCTTCATGTTCATAAAGTGATGACTCAAAACATTAATTTTTAATTTTATTATTTAGTTTGTTTTAGTATTTTATGAGTTGTATCCAGTTGTCATTGTCAATTCTTGTATGTAATCTTCAATTATTGTATGTATGGTGTAGATAACCGATAGCATGAGTGAAGTGCCCTGTTTCATTACTGTCTGGCATGAAGCGGTGTTATTTGCCGCTGACGCTTGCATTTGACGTTTATCGGTACACAAAACATCCTCGAAGAGCCACGATATATGTAAATATAAATAATAATGATGACAGCACTCATTTCAATAAACCTTTAACCATTAACAATTCACCTACAGTAATAATTACTAGATGTTATCTTCTTATTTTAATGTAATTTTTTAATGTTTTTTCTCTGCAAGTTTCTATGTGAAATGTGCCTTAATTCTGTTACTTTTCATATCGTACATTATACAACTTTACTATTTTGTCCATACTGTTTTATTTTCATAAATATAATAAATAAAGAGATGACAAAATATAAATAATGTCGACCAATTTTCTGTTGTTCAGTTATTCAAAAAACTTAACTTCCCGCACTCCTCTTCAAATCAAATTCTGTTGTTCAGTTATTCAAAAAACTTAACTTCCCGCACTCCTCTTCAAATCAAATTCTGTTGTTCAGTTATTCAAAAAACTTAACTTCCCGCACTCCTCTTCAAATCAATCGAAAGATCGTCCTTTTTTTTATAATACAAGCAATTTGCTTAGATTGTTAATAGTAATGTGACGCGTATTCCACGTTGGAATCTTATTTTAGAATAAAAATATTTCAGTCGTTATAAATAAAAATTAAATAAACAGAAAGAATCAGAGAACACGGGGATCTTCATGTAAGGGTTTTGTATGTACTATTATAAACGTCGCTCATTATTCCGAAATACGAAATAATGGAACCCTCATAAATTTTCCAGTACTTGAAGAACTCCTTATGGCTTTACTTATATTCAACAATTTAATTGAGCAGGTAAGTGAACTATTTCTTCACAACAGCTTCCTTACAAGTCTTCACCAAGCTAACAATTGACAAATTTATCATACAGTACTTAGATCTAACTCAAAAATTCTAAAAGATTCAAAGATTCTTATGGTCCTTAAACGATACCTCCTTTGTAATAATTGTAAATGTTTTACTTGGTAAACAAGTTTGATATTTCATCAAAAGAAAAAGACTGTATCTTTTTGAATGAATTTCATTAAAATGTGAAACAAAATAATATATTTAATCAAAACTGCGTAAACATGCAAACGTTTTAGCCTTTTATGGGATTTTCATTTTTTTCCAAATTTTGTATTACATTTTAATAACTTCGTATAAAATACTAGCTGGTTGGCCCGGCTTCGCTCGGGACCGTAATTCAGTAAGCATAGAATTGTGTTTAAGTCTCTTTTTTGCTGGTTTCGGCACCTGTGATTGGATTGCCTTGCTGGACTGTCTTCGCTTTGCCAAAATATCAACAGATATTTTAGCGCACAATCATAACACTCTAGAGAGAACTTTACAAAACTTTCTAGAGCATTCCGAAATCTTATAGAACTTCCTTGAATCTTCTAGAACTTTCTCTTTTTATAGAACTTTAAATAATCTTCAAGAACGTTCTTCTTCCAGAACTTCCTAGAGCTTTATCGAACATTCTGGAACCTTCTAGACTCACAGACACACTCCACCATACTGTTTGGAAGTATTCACTTTCGTGAATCTTCTAGAACGTTCTCCATCCAGAACATTCTTGAACATTATCGAATAGTCTGGAACCTTATAGAATCACAGACACACTCTGCCACCAGAATTTTATTGTTCTTTATCAAACGTTCTGGAACCTTCTCGACTCACTTCTTAGTTTGGAGCCTTATAGAATTTTCAGGAATCTTCTAGAAAACTCCCCTTACAGAAATTTCTAGAGCTTTACTGGACATTCTGAAACATTCTTGACTCACCGGCACACTTCGTCACTTAGTTTGGAACCTTATAGAACTTTTGGGAATTTTCTAGAACGTTCTCCGTCCAGAACTTTCTTGAGCGAATTTTTCCTGAACTTTCTAGTCGTACCGACATAGTCGGCGGGGCCCATTCTGGAACAATCTGAAGCATTTGCGGCCTTCCCATAACAAAACAATGTGCTAGAATGCACATTTTCGTCACCCACTCCCACCCACGCTTAGCCACTCCCACCAAACTCGCACATTTTCAAGGGCTATTCACCACCATAACCACCAGGAGGTGGTATTATCTGATTGTGAAGAAAACTTGGCGGGTTTCTTTTATATATATATATAAAATATGAAAATGTTTCATTCAATACAAATAATAATTTGATAAACATGTTTTTTGTATACAAATCTGAATCCCTGGATATAAAATATTCTCAAGCTATTACAGCCGTTCACAATTGTCTAGTTTCTGGGATATTTATACATTGTTATATAACTTTCCTGGAGATATAGCCTAGAAAATTTAATCAGAAGATAAATGTCTATTCTCTATGCAATTCTACACCCTTTCTCGACCTAAATTTAACATAGTTTATTTGTTTTATTGCACTCTAGGATTCTGAGAAAAACGTAGTAACTTCACACTTCTTCTCAAAAAATCTCACCATATTACTGTGGGTCAAAATTTTGCATATTTGCAAGAGTAGGTTGTTGGTCTTGTGGTTAGGACTCTCGCCTCGTGATCCAAAAGTCGCGGATTAGAATCTTATTCTAGACCAGCAAGTTAGTCATAAGAGGGCGGTCCAATAAGTACCTAGCCTACAAAAGAAAAACGAAAATTTTGGAAAAGTGGCAATTTATTTCTCAACGTAATCTCCTTTTAGCTCGATACACTTGATCCAGCGAAGCTCCAATTTCTTTAACCTGTCTGAAAAATACGTTTTCTCGAGGTCTGCAAAGTAGGCCTCCGTGGCGGTGATGACCTCCTCATTCGACTCAAATTTCTACCCGGCGAGTGACTTTTTCAAGTTTGGAAACAAAAAGAAGTCGCATTCGCAATCTGGAGAATACGGTGGATAGGGCAGCAGTTCGTAGCCCAATTCGACCGATTTGACCGTGGCGAGAGCGGAGGTGTGAGCCGGTGCGTTGTCATGGTGGAAGAGCACTTTTTTCTTCGCCAAATATGGCCGTTTTTTCTACAATTCGGCGTCGAATCGGCCCAATAATTCGGCATAGTATCGCCCTGTGATCGTTTTTCCCTTCTCCAGGAAACGGTGGTCATCACCTTTCCGGCCGATAGGAATGTATTCACCTTCTTCGGTGCACATTCGCCGGGTGATGTCCACTGTTTCGACTGTTCCTTGGTCTCTGGTGTATACCAGTGGATCCATGTTTCGTCGACGGTCACGAAACGACGCAGAAACTCCTTCTGATTGCGCTTAAACAGCGTCAAACACTGCTCTAAAGTGGTCTCACGGTTTCGCTTGTTGTCCGGAGTAGGCAAATGCGGCAGCCTTCATGCTGACAGCCTTCTCATGCCTAAAATTTCATGCAGGATATGACCCACGCGGTCTTTTGAGGTGCTTATTGTCTCAGCTATCTCGCGCACCTTCAATCAGCGGTCTGCCAATACGAGATCGTGGATTTTTGTTATGTTATCCTCCGTGGTAGCCGTTTTCGGGGCACCTGTGCGTGGGTCATCAAAAACCGATGTGCGACCACGTTGAAACTCGTTAAACCAATTTTTGATGGTCGCCATCGAAGGAAAAAAGTCACCGTACACAGCATCCAAGCGCTCTTTGATTTCGCTGCGCGACTTCCTTTCCAAAACAAGAATCAAATCACCGACCGATATTGCTCTTTTGCATTTTTTTTAAATTCCGCGAACACGCCCACTTCTACACGCGGTCAAAACAAAACTACGAGTCAGATTCGACTGAAATTTTGACAGTAGTCGTCTACGAGAATGTACTACACGATAGTAAATTTCTCTTGCGATATTAGCGCCATCGGGTGGTGAAGCTAGGTACTTATTGGACCACCCTCGTATATTCACAGCACAAACGTTTACATTTGTTTGAAAATAGTAAGAATATTGATATGACACGTATTCCGTGTTCACATCTCTATTAAAAAAAATATATTGAATAGATATTTAGGACCCGGGCAATGCTGGGTCTCAACCTAAGGTTGAATTATATAGATAGTATAATATTATTTTTATTAGATAAAAACAATAATTTTATTTTTAAAAATGTATCACTCAACGTAAATTACAGTAATGATATTAAAATATTGCAAACTTTAGATTACTGTTAGAAAATAATTGTTAACTTTTTGCTTACATTGTTGGTATGTACTACGTTTAAAGTAATTGGCTATGCATATATATTTTTTTATACGTATACATGCATATTTGTCGTTATTATTCCATTTGATTTAAAAATTTAAATGTGTTCTTCAAGAGCAGTTTCCGGGTCACTGCAGAAATACATTCTCGCTAACTTACCTTCCCCATCTGAGCAGGAAAACTTCTCTCCACCCCAAGTAAATTTAAACTTTTAACATTTCAAGCAAAAAAAATTTGATGCTTGATATTCTCAAGGTCTTTTTATTTAACAAAGTAATATAAGAAATTTGCTTAGTTTTTGATTGAAAATTCTTTTAGACAAAAAAATAATTTTATTATTTCTATCTTGGTTAGTACACAAACTTGCTTAATAACTACTTTGAATAATTGGTCTTTGAACTTGAATTTTTGTACTTCATAACATAAGACACCATTATTCTTTAACATAATTCTTGAATCTATCATTATATCGTTAAGTATTGGTCTTCGATTTCTAATTTAATAGAAAATTTAATAGAATTTAATAGAACAACCACCTACTTGAAAAATTAAAAAAAAAAATAATAGATATTTTATTAAATTATTAGATATATTATATATTTATAAATAGGATCTTTTTCAGTCAGTTTTGAGACACACTAAAAAAGACTAAGAAAGATTTTGAATTCGTAAAAACAAAATAACTTTTTAATAATTTCATTAATTAATGAAATGAACCCACAATTACGCATTGCGGTAAATGCTTATTGCCCAGGTATACAGCATGACACATGGGCGTTTATAATTTAATTTCTAAAAATTAACACAGAATATAAATATAAAAAAATGCCTTTAATGTTTTCTTCGAAGATTTTTGAACAGATTTATTGACAGTGGTATCTGGTGGACTAAAGTTAAACATTGAAAATACTTTTAATTGTAAAAATAAAAACAAAATCAAAATCATATAATATCGTTGAACTGAAAAATTTCGGTTAATGTAAAAATCATACAAGAAATATCGATTTTAAATTATTCGCATCCCTAGTCCGTAAACAAATTCCGATTACCATTTCTTGAAGAGGATATTTTATTTCCTTAAAAATATTGCTCGTAGGTAATAAAAGGGACTCAAATTCGATGAGTATATCGTATTGTTTTAGGAAAATAGGTAGGAATAATAAAAATGTCAAAATAAAGCCATATAAACGATCAAATTTTGACATTTCAAAATATAAAAAAAAATTGAATGAAATGTAGAATAAGTGAAATCATCAAGACTTCGGATGCTGTGTATAACAGTCTCTTTTCTCCCTACCGCTGGATACCTTAACCCCTTTTTATTAATGTTTGTCATGTTTATTGAAAGCCATTAATTTAAAATTTTGCACGATTACCCTTTTTGACTCCAACAGAGATATAGAAAGCGTGTATTACACCGAATCCTATTATTATTACGGCCGTTGGACATATTATTTATGTGTTAAATAAACTGGATATTTTATACGAACCGTATACATATATTTTTAATAGATATAATATATTTTTTAAATATACGTTTTTTTATAAATATTTTATAAATATTTAAATAACCGTATACATATATTTTTTATAGATATAATATATTTTTTAAATATACGGTTCGTATTAAATGTAGGTTTATTTAACGCTTAAATAGTATTCTACTATTTTTAAAAATACATGAAAATATTCAAAGTTAGGACAATTGTCCACTGTCTATTGAAACCACTGAATACGATGAATATTTTAGAGAGAAAAATTTTACAATAACGGGTTAAAATGAAATATTTTCATGCACTGAGAACATTGAAGCATGAGACACAGCATGGAAAAAAAACGAAATTACTTACTTTCCTGATAGAATATCATGATTTACTGTAATTAGAATACTGTTGTATTAATATATTACAAAATTACTTATTAATTTGTTTGTTTTTCCGAAATACGTGCTTACCTAAAATTCATTCCTAAATATACTGCACGCGCTTAATTCATGTTTAGTAAAATAATATTTCATTTTGATAAAATTTTGTTATATTTAAATTTACAGTTAAACCTTATTTTTAGTTAAAATTAAAAAACAAAACCTTTTTCAAAATTGAAATAATAATATTAATTATAAATATATTTATTTATAAGTAAAATAATTTTCTTCGCCTTCAAGAACATTTTTTTATGTTGTACGTGTAATGTGAAATATAATTTATCATTAATTGTCAAATATTTTCAAAATATTCTACAATTTATTTATTTTAGATTTAGTTTAAATTGTGTTTTTTAAAGCCACTTTTAAGACCACCAGGGTAGTCTGTAAGTAATAATTCAGGGAAACCCAAGATACCATTAATAATTATAAACAGACAAATTAAATAACTCACAAATCGCGTATACGACAGTTAAGTTAAGTACCCTCTTTAAGAAATTATAATTAATTAGGTCTTCATTGAGTCTTAAATATATATAAAGACCTGAAATTTTTGACTGTTCTCAAAATGTATTCGAAATATTTTAATGCTTTTTTAGTTATCTTGGTTATATGCGGAGCAAATTAAAGTCTCTCGTCAAACAATACAACAAGAAATCATTCAGTCAGATCATTATTCTCAGAAGTTTAGTATATTAAAAGACATTTATTAAAAAAATGCTTCAGATCAGAGATGAACAAAGGATATTTACAACGGGGTTAATAAATAATTCATATTATTTTTATATTTTATGACTTGGTTTAAGTGCCATACCAAAGAAAATAAAATCGTAAAACAATATAATGAAATGATATTTCAAATATATCGGATTTTATAGGTTTCCTGAATAAGACAGCACAATAGAGAGTATTATTTTTTTACAAATTTCATTTTTATTATAGTTTTTCCCATCGGTAGAATTCAAATTGATCAGTAAATGGGATATTCATTATTCAGTTCGGAGAATATCAAGCTGGAACGATTCGGGATCAGGTACGTGGAATACCTATATACACTCACATGTATGGTAGACATATTCTATACATGTTTAAATATCATCAATACCATGTTCAAATATCAATATGTTCGAGTGAATGTCAAAATAGTGATCCCAAATATTTTCCCAATATTTAACTTTTGTTTACAGATATTTGTTTATCGAATACTTTTTAAAACACTGTGTTATTTTTTTAATACTTGAGTAGGTTTTATGGATAGAGAAAAGGGATGATCGATAAAAAAGGGCGATAGTTGAAATTAATCAATTGGGGTAAGGAGACGAAATTTGTTAAGATTGACATTTTAAAAAGACTAAACGAAAAGTAAAATATATTATGTATATGACAAATATCGCATTATTCGCGTAATTGAAAAGAAATAATATTTTTTTAAGTAATTGAAATTGAAATCCACACAAAAAATTTTTTTCTTACAATTTTTGTCAGTAAAATATCAATTCATAAAAATGTAACTTAATTTACCTACCTCATAATTTTTAATACATATATTAAACTTACATAAAATAAAGTTATTATTTTAGGCTAGTCATCCACCAGAGATTTTTTTTTCCCCGCCTAAACTTGTTAAATGCGTACATACTGTATTTCACGCTTTTGCATAAATATAACAGCTTTCCCATTTTTCAAAGTGTCAATAATATACAATTAATTTCGGGATATTTATGTGCAACACATTTCCGCTACGGAAATGATGTGTTTATTGCATTTCTTAACACAAAATTCAAATTATGAATCACCCAGGGTGTCGCCAGTGAGCTGTATATCTAAAAACTTTAGCACAACTTTCCGGAAGGTTTTACCGATTTCGACGACGGAAATAAGTATGTCGACCGTAGCCTCCCAGGGAGCGAGGGAAAGGGGGGAGGAAACCGTTGACGTCAGCTCGCGATTTCATATCGTAGGTCCAAATCGCATATTTCACCTCCCCGAGCGAAGGCTTTTTTGTATCAATGAGGTATACCAGTTCCTTTGTCCCAACCCTGCAGTTGCATTCACTATATTAAATTACAGTTATTTTCTTCCCAATACGCTTGTTCTATTGTTTCTCGGTACTCGTGTTATATTTATGAGCAGTACTAGAATGCACTTGCAGAATAATTCATAACTATTTATGTTACCGCATGCAACAAATACAATTATTTAGAGATTTATTATAGACTACCGGAACACAAACGGTTTTGTCAGTTGTTACTGGTAGATCGGTTGGAAAAGTTATGCGGCTTATTAACTAAAAAAAAGGTTTTCCATAACAAGAGGCCTGACCCATCTCGGAGCGGGGTTCGTGTTACCTATTCCGCGGGAATGTTTAAAAATAAGACTGTTGAAAAAGTAAAGGATAATCCAGTTAAGATATAAAATTTTGCAGACATGAATTACTCAGGTAAGGAGATAAGCATATTTTTGTGTGATAAATATAAACTGTGTACTTATAATGTACTTATATGAATGCCTTCATAAGGCGAAAGGCATCTCAAAAATTTGAAATTGAGATCTTAACAAGTATTTTATTTCCATGTGGTCCATTTGTGGTTATTTATTTATATTAACTTACCTCCGAAACAATAATAAAAAATAAATGGCTCTATGACATGTAGACCTACATTAAAACACCGATACACAGGAGTTAACATTATATGAGAGACAACCTGGATCCTCACTGCCTCGCATATTCTGATCCTCCATCAACAGAATAAGATGTTCCCATAGCCGTTGTACCAACATGATGCATAGGTGGGCCTTAAAAGAGTCGGCGATGCGTGAATGCGGCGCGGTGCAGACCACCGAGCATGTGGTCAATGAGTGCCCGCTCCACCCATTTCTGCTGGAAACCTAGACAGGTTCATAAACTCATATATCCCCCTCCGATCCCCCATCGAACGAAAAAAGAAGAAGAATTATCAATGACGTAAAAATTCTCTGTTTCAGTTTTTTTCTTACGTATTTATAATAAACAGCAGTAGTATCATTTTATGTTTTCATTGTACGCCAACTCTGTGAATCCATTTCCAGCAAATTAAATTTGTTTTTAGATTTAAAGAGACACACGGAGAGAAGATACACCCACAGCATATGGATGCTGAAGCGGTACACTTCTCGAGTAAGAATGTGTTTACACTTGCTGATTTGTTAATACCGGCTATGTCGTGTCTCTACAGGGCAGGCAACTAAAATATCGTAAGAAGTTAGAATAAGTTCATGTCATTAGATTGCTACTTTCACCATTACATTGATTCTTCTATAGTTTTAAATGAACAAAACAAAGAGAAACAACTGAATAAATTATTCAGTTTTATCTTTTTAAAAGATTTAGGGAGTAATATTTTAATTATGTATTAATTAAAATGAGATCCAAAGTATTGGGCGATAGGACGAAATATTGTATTTGATTATACTAAAGACCGGCAAGGTTTGTTTTTGCGTAATTAGAGTCAGGAAGATACATAGATGATGGTCCATTTGTTTTTCATAGGATACTAAAGAGTAATTGTGAAAATTTTAATTTAGATTGGTAATTTAGATGTATGATTAAGGATATATATACGAACCGTATGTTTTTCCCAGAAACAGTTTTCGACGTTTCGTTGAAGTCGTATTCAACGTCATCAGGAGATGTATAGAATATAGAAGAGATGTATAGAAATATGTCTCACGACCGTAATAATAACCTTAACTCTTTAAGGATGTATAATTGTTAAAAAAAACTAACAAAAATAAATTTAATTTCATACATATAAATATTAGGATTCTTTAAAACTGCTTGAAATTTTTAAATTATTCTGTTTTCTATGAGGCATCCTTTCATATGTCTAAAAACTTATACAGTAGTTTTTGAAGATTTAATGAAGGACTTTTAGGGGTCATTATCAGCTGTGAAGCAAGGTGAATAGCGATGAACTGGGCTGCTTTTTGGAAACTCAAACATATTTTCGAAAACAAAGAGATCCCAATGAGCTTAAATAGGAAAGCATTTGAATCATGCATGCTGCCAGCGATGAAGTATGGAGTGGAGATGATGCCCCTTACAAAGAAAAGTGTAAAAAAGCTTAAATGCATACAACGATACTATGCTTGGCGTAAGCCTAAGAGATAGCATTAGAAATGACAAAATTAGGCGCAGAACCAGAGTAGTGGACATCATGGATCGTGTAGCAAAGCTAAAATGGCAAAGGCAATAAGTAGTACATGTTGCAAAGCAAGATGCTACAAGATGGACTCCCAGAGTTCTGTAATGGAGAACTTGGGAAAATAAAAGAAGATGGAACGACGATATAACCGCTGTGGGGGGGAAAAAATGGAAATAAAAAATAAAATAACTACTAGCAAAAAACAAGGAAGGATGGAAGGGTATGGAAGAGGCCTATATCCAGCAGTGGGAGATGAAGGCTGAGGAAGAAGAAGAAGATCAGCTGTGAAAGTGTAGGGCTTAATGAAAACATATAAGTTGATATTTTTTTTACACTTCAACAGGCCAAGAGGCCCAATAATTATAATTAATAGTTACAGGCCAACAAAAAAAATGTTTGTAAAAATTTTTCAAACCAATTTATCTAAATCTTATGTATTTTTGGGTGCTGAAAACGTACAGTTTTTTTTATAACCCACAATTCTCCCACAATATCATATTCATTTTATACTAAAAAAAATAGGGAAATCTGATGTATGATAATTTGAAAAATCATAGATTTTTCAGTATGTTACAATTTTTACATACAATAATATTAAATTGCTAAAATTAAAGTAAAGGGTGCTTATTCTTTTGTATTTCCTCTCCCTTTTCTCTGTAAAGTTTCTTCTCCGATGTGAAACATTTTGTTGTTCTCTGTGAAATGATCAATAGTAATCACCCATCATGTTGACATTCCACCGTTCCTGGTATCGTTTTTCTATCTCTTTTATATCCTGATTATTTTATCATTGCTTTTCACTCATATCGCCTTTTCAGGAAAAGTTTTCAGGAAAAAAAACCAAGGTGATTATGCAAGAAGTGGACTTTAAGGCTCATTAGAAAACCAATAGTTAGGGGCTTTCATATTGCTCAAAAACTTAGTCACAACTTCTTTGAATGATTTTTCTGCTTTCTTCACACCATGTGTACTGCAAATTTAAAAGCATTCTTCTCTTTCTTAAACCACTTCCGAAGATCTTCAACACAAACATTGTGAGAAACCCAACATATGTCCTGATTACCAATTTCGAAGTATGCAAAGTATACTTTTTTTACAAAGTTGTGATAAACCTGATCTAACCGTGTATAAAGTGGTTGAGCCTTGGCTCACCGAACCGAAGCTACCAACTAAATTTTTTTCGAATCTAACCGAAATTAATAAACCATCTAATATAAGTTCTAATTCAGATACGCAAACTAAAATACTCTTACTGATCTCGATCGTACTGTTCCGAAATACACATTATAAAATAGATAATAACCTATAAGTATCTCTACGTAGATAAAAGGTTAGAATTATCCGTTTTGAATGAACTGAAAGGATTATTTTGTAAGAACGCGATGCGGTCGTAATGTTTCTTATCGATGTTTAATTAATATCAAAATCCTATTAAGTTATCGCAAGTTTCATTCTAAATGCAAATACTACCTAATGGCTTTTATCCTAGTTTACCAGGATATGTCTCTATACTAGATTATCTATTAAATGGCTCATGATGTCGTTTTTTCCTAATTTATAAATAAATAAATCACTATACTCTCACTCAATTACCATAGAAACGTCGAAGTTATTGGCTCGTGATAACGTCTTTAGTCTATAACTCCCCCTCTATTGTGACGCACGTGGCAACCCAAATATTTCAGAAAACGTGTTGGAAATTCTATATTAACACATACAAAGATAATAATATACTTATAATTTTAGCTCGGACTTGACTACAATACGTATAAAATTTATTGTTTAGAGTTTCCATTTACTGGAATAACTAACCATAACAGAAACGAATAATATCTGAAAGAAAAGCATATTTACATATCATTTTGTTTTTAAATTTGCTTACTTTTGTTGGTTGCTTCTATATACAATTTATAGTTTGGAGAAAAACACTTAATCAGATTGTTTCAGTGATTCGCCTCAGGATTGATTATCTTGGTAGAAACTGTATTCATCTGCAAACCGAGAGTCTAATAATTTGAAAATAGGTCTACTTCCGAGCATGTGGTGTCTGTCGCTAACAGTACTTCACTTTTCTCGTTAGGAATTTATTTAACAAGTTTAAAAATGAATCTATGGAAAGGAGGATTGATGTCCGTGGGTAATGACATATCCTCGGTTTCCGCGCTAAAGGGGCCCCATCGGCCCGCCCCTTAAATGGCCATGAAAAACTTCCTTCTATACATTTTCTCTGGCGTTTCCTTTACCTTGATAAACAATCCGAAGCTAAATCTTGATATAGTCACGTAGTATGTTCCATTGCCTCGACAAATCGTCAGCATTCCGAAGAAAATGTAAATCCAAGGTATACCAAAACTTTAGGGATCACTTGCGTCTAAAGATTAAGTTGGAAGATATTAATAGTGGCACCTAATTCTTTTTAGGGGTCCTTGCGTCTAAAAGAATGTTGGTTATTAGTTTAAAGCTGATTATTGCAATTTATCCTCTGTGGAGTATAAAGATAATTTCTTGGTAATTGAAAATGTGAATTCCTCCTCGTAGAATGAAGACAAGTATGTTTAACCAATGGAACATTCCAGGTGAACAGAATATATTAACCAAGTGTCAATACATTCATAGATATCCAAAGCATAGTGAATAAATCTACCTCACCAACTTCCTATGACCATGTGACTATATTTATACAATAATTAAACGAGTTATCTGAGCAAAATAATTCGTGTAGATAACGGGAATACTTTATTTCAAATATCGTTGAAGCAAAATTTAACGTCCGAACGAAATCGCAATATTCAGGGGTGTATCCTGAATCGGTTGCGCATAATTAATAACCCGATTCACTTTCTCTCCCTCCCGTTCATATAAGTCAGAATGAATTATTTCGCAATCACAGCGCTCTCACCTAGAAGATTCTTCCTTCAATCAAGTACAGGCGTAATTTCGACCCATTGAGGAATGACCCATCTGTACTTCTTGAAATTCCCTAGTTAGAACTAGTTCTTTATATATAGAGAATATGCACGTAATTATGGATTTTTGTCCTCATGATTGAACGTCTCCTTGGCAAGAAGCGGGGCAAACCCAAAACAATCAACCCACTTCATTCGCTCCCTCTCTTGCGTTCAAATGATTTGAATTACGTCTAATGGGATTAAAATGGATTGGTTCTTGTCTTTTTCCTGCGCATAATTAATAACCCGATTCACTTTCTCTCCCTCCCGTTCATATAAGTCAGAATGAATTATTTCGCAATCACAGCGCTCTCACCTAGAAGATTCTTCCTTCAATCAAGTACAGGCGTAATTTCGACCCATTGAGGAATGACCCATCTGTACTTCTTGAAATTCCCTAGTTAGAACTAGTTCTTTATATATAGGGAATATGCACGTAATTATGGATTTTTGTCCTCATGATTGAACGTCTCCTTGGCAAGAAGCGGGGCAAACCCAAAACAATCAACCCACTTCATTCGCCCCCTCTCTTGCGTTCAAATGATTTGAATTACGTCTAATGGGATTAAAATGGATTGGTTCTTGTCTTTTTCCACTCCATGATCCATCAGAAATCACGCCGAACTAATTCCGGGGGTCAACAACACAGACTTCGGACCAAACGTCATACCTAATGAGTTATTTCGGGCAGTTTCCTTTTTAGGAATAAAGCCTTACTTATAAACCCATTGTCGGACGTATATCATGGTCTTTATACTCCATGCTTGCTACCACCAAAACTGAACGATGCCATCGCAAGACGAGTCATGTTATTTCAATCCTAACTGCATTATTTATAATGAATCTAAAATATCGTCATAATTTGTTACTCGAAATCAATATTTATGGATTATTCTATCTGCCTTCACGCACTCCTGATGCTGAAGGCATCCCTACGATAACTCTTGTTTGTTCTAGTATAACTGATCCATCAGAAATCACGCCGAACTAATTCCGGGAGTCAACAACACAGACTTCGGACCAAACGTCATACCTAATGAGTTATTTCGGGCAGTTTCCTTTTTAGGAATAAAGCCTTACTTATAAACCCATTGTCGGACGTATATCATGGTCTTTATACTCCATGCTTGCTACCACCAAAACTGAACGATGCCATCGCAAGACGAGTCATGTTATTTCAATCCTAACTGCATTATTTATAATGAATCTTAAATATCGTCATAATTTTGGTACTCGAAATCAATATATATAGATTATTCTATCTCCCAAGGGTTGAACGACGCAATCTCAAAACAACCAAATCCGACTATATTTTAAATCCTCTTTCAAATGATTTGAATTATGCTTAATGAAATTAAATATGTATCTTTCCTAAGAAAATACTGCCTACTTCGATATTAACTGTAGATAAACTTGCTTTAGAAAAATTTTAGAACATTTAGAAACAGTTTAACAATACTATTATATAGACTAAAAGGTACTCATCCTGAAATCTTGTAGTGGCTTGAATCCGTAGCTCAGAAGGCCCTTCCTCCAGACTCTGCATAAGTGTGAATCTTGTTCCTCCAACTTCCCATTTGGCACATATCTCTTCTTCATTCTCTCGATGGTTATAAATACATTTAAAAGAATCCTAACTGTCTTTATTCCAATAATGAGATCCCGATTTAAATTCAAAAATGATTTTAAAACAATCGAAGCACAAGACTAAGTAACGCATCCCTAAATTTCGACTATAAACCAGACGTTAATTATTTCGCTCTATATTGACGCTTGTATGATGGCGTCATAACAGCTAAAATTTTGTTTATCTTTCGAAAATGCGGCAAAACGCAGGCATTTGTAATACTCCTATATTTTAATACTGACATTTTGACACTATAACAGCGATGAATTTGGATGCTTTCGTAACTGATTGTCAAATACCGAAACAAATTGCTTTGGAAATTATATCTCAGATACCGTAAAAACGCGCGAAACAAACGAAACCAGCGTGGCCTATCGGTTGAAATCCCTTCAAAAAACTCTCGAGTTAACGCTTCAACACCTACTTATAAACTTTTTTCATCGGAAATTCCTTCTCGAAGCTTCCCCCTCCACCAAAGATCTCATTGGTTAATTTCTATCATGTTTTCAAATCAGGCCTATCACGAGCCATCACCTATTTACGAGCCATGGGTGTAGTGAAACTTTTCTCCAATACGAATAATATTATTATTTTTTTGAATCGACGTCCTGTCGTCAGTGGCGCAGTCGTGACTCTCACAACACAAGTAATAAATTAATCTTAAATAGTTCTTTTGGAGATATTCGATATAATTATTATTTTATTTCTTATTTCTTGTAATAGGGTGGCAGGTTAAATTCATCACAAAGTTAGTAATGTTCCTTTGATGTTTCTTAATTAAAAAGTCACCACATACATAAAAAAAAGCATTAGTAGAGTTTTTACAACCAAGATTAGCCATATTAGAGTGTGAATAAAAAATACATAGGTTAAACAATGCGAGATTATATTAACTGGAAGAAAACAAATAGCTGTATGATTGAGCAGAACTACCTACCTCATAACATTTGATTTTATTGCCGATCTTATAACCTTTTGAATATTAAAATTTATTTTAATTTTATATTAAAATGTGAGAAATTGGTGGGCGATACGACTTTCTTATTATTATTTTCGGAATTTTAAGGAGTCGGAAAATGTTTGTCAATAATCTTTACCCGTCGTGAGAAAAAATTGCTTCTGCTCTTCATCGGTGGGGTGAAGACGATTATCTTCACACCACCGATGACTGTTTTATGAATACTGCTCCCCTCTCTACTAATATCATTTACATTTTTTTTAGATTGTACAAAAGTCTTTACATTATTAAAGTCATCATCATCCTTCAATGTCCTGACATCTTTCGTCAAAAAATCATACGAAACGGCGATTACGTTGAAAAAAATTCAACGTATGATTTGTAATAAAATTTTTTAACAACAATGAGTTATAAACTCTTGTCATTTTCCTAGTTTTTGTACCTCAATTTCCTCGTGAACGCCATTATATAGCACGATCATAAATTAAATTTAAGAACAAGAGGTACGTTATTTCTCGAAAACACTAGTTGAAATACCAAGACGTTTCAACACGCTTTCCATTGTTGAAAATACTTACGGGGCTCAGGAGAAGAATGTTTTTAATCTCTTCATGGTTAATTGATGCAGCATGCAGTGATGTGTTTGGTCTGAAGCGTGCTGTTATTGCCCTAAAAGGCGCATATTTTAGAAATTTTGGTCAATGTTAGCGACTCCTAAAATTATTTCAATTGAATAACAAAAAAATTTAGAGTCCAGAAAACAGAAAAAAATCATCACAATCAATAACAGTAATATTGAAATAGTATATGAATATATATAAATATACCTGGGACA
>JADDOH010012547.1:0-14338 GCA_016648135.1 Agrypnia vestita | reverse complement strand
TCCTGTTTCCATTATTGTGACATCTTTAATATTGACTTCCAGGGCTGAACCTCGCGTTTTATTTTAGTTGATTTTTACTCCCTTTATATTAATTCGTGTCGTCTGCTTGCTTAAGAAAGTTCTTAGATTTTCACGGCCACTCAGAATCTTCAACTTTGTGTTTACTGGGGTATTATGCCGTGTTGTTACGACCTTTCGGGTCGACGTTTCGGACCCCATTGCAGGGTCCATCATCAGGGCTGATGTGTTGTCTTGAATGTTGGTGTTGTGGTTAAGTATCGGTTTGCAATACCGTGCCGAAGTCATGATGTGTTGTATTGTGTTGTGTGTATGATTCATCTGTTGTCTGATCACTATCTCTGCGGAGTCTGCGACGAGAATGACTTTGAAGCGCCGGATACCAAGATGTTTTTAATTTGAGACCATCATCTCTATTAATGTTTATCGGATGCTTGTAGATTTCTACTGCTTCCTTGATAAGACGCGCATGGTGACTCTTAGGCTTTCCAAGGATTTTCGGTTCGAATGCAAAATGATGGCCGGTATCCAGAAAATGCTCAGCCAGTGCTGATTTTTCTGGATGACCGAGTTTGCAAGCCCGTTTGTGCTCGTTGACCCTTTTGGAAATGGTACGCGCCGTTTGCCCCACGTATACTTTATCGCAGTCTTGACAATCGAGTCTATACTATATCTATGCTTGCTTGCTTGCCGGCTTGCCGTCGAAAAAACTTTGGATCGATTTTTGACCCTTTTGCCGTGATCCAATCGAGCCGGAACTTGGCAAGTAGACTCGTGGCGACGATCAAAAAGATCTTTCAAATTTTCGTTAAAATATAATAATAATTATAGTGTAATTTTGGTTATTTCAAATTTTTAATAGTTTTTTCAAATTGGAATCGTTACAATAGTTTGATTACTAGCAACGGCGGCCCGATAACGTCACGGAATATTTTCTAAATTTGAATTACTCCGTCGGTATACATAATAGATACTTCAATACACAAAGCATGAAGTGTCTTATCAAAGCTCAAAACATCTGACATTTTAGAAATATATTAAATTACTGTAAGTTTAGTGTTATGTTATATGTTTTAATTCGTCTTTAATTGTTGTTATATTTTACAAAGAAAGGGAGTATAATAAAAACTTGGTTTTTATGAGTTACTTTTTATCTGATGAACAAATGAAACGTAAGTAGGGCAAGTGTACAAGATCCGCATAAATATTTATTATTTTTATTTTTTAAATTTGGATTACAAAATTGAATATAATAATTAATAAACATGCTTGTTGATCTATTTGTTAAGAACCCTTCCTAGTGGTGGGGGAGTCGAGCCTCATTCCAGGAAACCAGCAAGTTAATCCTATTTGCATAGCTCATCGCTCAGCTTTGTTCGTAAATAGCAGGTGCGTGCAGTGGGAACATTGCAGCATTACTTTTTTGTAAACGTATATTTTGAAAAAAAAAATTAGACATTAAATGCGTCAGATTATTTTATATCAAAATATGAATACTATTATAATAATTGTGATAGAAATATTACGAAATATATGTTGTATTACTATTTTTTTTCCAAATAATTGGTTACGTAAAAGTCATAGCATTGATGTGTATATGTTAAGATAGTAAGTAGTGTATATAGTAAAATAGTAAGAGTATTCCTTGTAAGAATCTTTATTCAACAATATTTATTCCTATCCTTGACAGACAGACAAGAAAAGCTAAATAAAATAGTGTAAAAAAAAGAATAGAATCTGTTATAAGTAACCGCTGTCTACCGGCAATAAAGAGATCCGTGTTTGAGCTCCAGTAATTACTATGTTTTAAAGGTAGATGGATTATTCTGTGTAACTTCCTTAGTGATTAAATATACAATTAGTATATTTAATCACTAAGGAATAATATTATAAAAAATGCCAATATAAGTAGTGCACGCCTAGTAATTGAGTTGTCAGGGGTTCGAGATTTGTCTCGGGAGTCTACCAAGTTAGTCCATAGTCCAATTTTCATATTTATTTAAAAAAAATGCAAGATTTAATTAAATATATACAACCAGGTTCATTTATGGACAGGCAGAAAAAATCCTGTATAACAGATCTTTCATTTCGTTCATGTGCCTACATGGGGAAACAAACGAAAAATAAATATTAAACACGATCGAAAAAATCTTCGAAAAAGTTTTTGTATATGATAAACACGTTCGTATGCATATGTAATTTAATATCATCTCGTTCTCCCGCGCAGTTTAACCTCTGGACCTCAGCATCTCATATCCCGCACAAACTATTTGCGTATGCCGAGGGAATTCCGGCCCCATCTGATAAGTTGAGGAGCACAGATCTTCAATATCTGGCAATATTGGCTGGCCATAAATCAAATATATTTGAAGGCTGCTAACTTACAAGTCAGTCCGGAGGTGCGGCTCCGTCCCTCTTTAATCAATTTCGATTCCAGGGGAGCGAAGGAGAGGGCGATAACGGTCCTGAAACTATAATTCAAACTAGCTGACAGAACGAAACAGCTTCGATATAAGACTCATATTAAAAATTTCCAATATCACAATCCAAATACCATCCGTTCGTTTGGAAATGTAGGGCGATTTTGGGAAGTTTAATTTTGTAATGTTTTATTAAATGTGTGTTTAGTAAGAGTGTGCGTTTTATTAAGGTTTTATTGAGGCGTCAAAAAAAATATACTTTCAAATTTAAAAAAATGACGTAGGTAATATTTATGTGTAATATAATCATTATTTAAGGCATATATTGGTAATTATGGTTTATAAATCATTAAGAAAATTTCAAAATGGAAAGTGGAGTTAGAACGAAATAAAAAAATTAATTATATTAAATTTTTTGTGCAAATGAGATCAGTTTGAAAATTATTTTAATTTTTTCCTAAAAAAAATCGAAAAAAAAATTCAATAGAATAAGCAAATGGCACATTTAAAAAATGTAGTAGGTACATAATGTTATTACTAAGATTTTGCAAAATTTTTCCAAAATCTGAAAAAAGTTTCGAGAAAAACGCAAAAGAAAAATATAATTCGTTAAAAATTCACTTACCACGCTAGAGCTAGCCAATTTTTGAATGAGTAATATCACACCACATTATTTTTAGAACTTCAAGCTTAAGGGAAGGTACATATTATAATATCGTGTTTTATTTTATTATTTTTTATGTCCCTAGGGACTTTAACAAGAAAATTTTATATACACTTGCTTGCCCCGATCGAGAATACTGGATTTCAGCGAAGATTCCTTAAAACAGTCATATCCGAAAATGTGGACTTGTGGACGCGTAAAAAATCATTAATGTATTTAAAAGGTTTAAAAAAAAAAATGTTATGAAAATAAACAAAAAAAGTTATATATATTCAAGAACACATTCATATTTGAGAAGTTGTAATTTTTCAGAACAAAGTTCTGTGAAATATTTAATCACCAAATTAATTAATCAATTAGAAAGACATACAGAAAAATCTAATTCACGAAAAAATATTAGGTTACTACTGTGCGTGTACACTGGCGGTGGCATTGCAAAGTAATTTCAACTACCGTATCAAAAAAGTGGATTGCTCTATGGACAAAAATAAAAATTAATCAATTAATAAAAATAAGAACTACATATAAGGTCGATATATTCACGGAAACATAGAGGGTTGCTATAGCTAAGTGGTCAGAGCACCGGCCCCGGAAAGGAGGTGACCTGGGTTCGAATCCCAGTAGTAACCTAATATTTTTTCGTGAATTAGATTTTTCTGTATGTCTTTCTAATTGATTAATTAATTTGGTTATTAAAAAAAATTATGTTGTTTATTTATTTATATATAACAAATGGTGAATGGTGTACCCTTATATAGAAAATAATGTAATTGGGTAAATTCTTGGTTGTGCCTCGCGCGGTTGGCACGGGTAATAATGACTGTGTTTATTAAATGCGGGGGAAGAGAGTGCGTCCAGGAATATTCGCTGCCAATAATAAACAGTTCGTCTACAGGTAAGTATTGCAGGACAAACAAATTATACACATGAATGGACATAGGTCGTAAGTAAGCAAAGCGTCACATATTCCAGCCCCGGGAAAAGAGACTGATCAATGTCTACACGACTCTCAAATCTCTTCCCGGATCCCGGCCGGAACTCACCGATTCTTTTATCGTTCGAAATAAAGAATAACAACTCATGAAATTATAAGTTAAGCGACCAAAGGGAAAATTCTTTATAAATAGCGACCAAAAGGAATGAATCTAAAAAGACCGGCACGAAGCTACGTATTACTGATTCGAATAATGCTAATAAAATGCTCTCTGACCAACTGATTCGAAAAATAACTAAAAAAATGCTGACGCTTTTCTGAATACCTTCCCTTTTTTCTCACTTCTTGATGTTTATTTTTGCAAAACGAAATATAAAAATACAAATTTCATGAGCGTTATAAACATTTCGAAATTCAAAATTTTCAATATTTAAACTATAAATTGTCGAGTTCTTACTCGCATAAAATAATAAAGAAACACACAATTTTATTCACTTAGTAGGTACATTATGTAAAACAGTTCCAATTTCGAAGACATTATAATTATATACTCCATTGCCAAATCATTTATTAAATATTTTGGAGGAAACACATCAACTAAAATACATCAAAAATATATTTTTAAATATCATTATATTTTGTATTCATTAGTATTTTGTATAGATTATAAAAATAAAAAACCTTAACAGCACTTATTTATTTTAACAGAAGTCTGGCAAAGTAAGGGGTATTTTGGATAAGGTAGAACAACTGTCAGAGGTGACAAGTGAGAGGAGGTAAAAGTAGAAATAAAAAAGGTGAAAAAAATAACAGAAAAAAAAGTAATGATATTAAGCAAAGAAGTTAAAAGTTATTATTAAAAAAATATATATTTATATTATACAGCTAGATTTTTATTTTTGAAAAAGTAATCACCGTATCAATGATTTTGACCTAAATCTTATTTTTTCATCAATGCGAGCAGCCGCGCGAAATTTATTTCCGACGAAAAGTTTCACGCAATTAATTCTCGCCCAAAAAACAGGCTGAAATAATTGATTGCACCAGGGCTAAAGTGAGACAGCGCATAAAAAGGGTGAAGCTTTTATTAAAGGTATTTTCGAGCGCCACTCGAGCCGGCGAATTGTTTCGAGGAATGTTTCGGCGACTGGACCGAGCGCTCGGTGTCATTTGGAGGAGAAAATTGGTGTCAGAAATGGGACCGGTTGAAGTTGAAGCTCGAGTTGATTTCAGTTAAAAGTTTAGTTCAATTACAAGCCGTAAATCCTCCGCGGCGCTGGGGTAATTAACACGTCATCGGGAGACGCGGAACTTCAAAGGTTGAAATGAAAATTATTGCGTTAATTAAAATATTTTATTAAAAATAATACCTTTTCCGAGACTTCCGAGACTGGATACAAATTAATATAACAAAATGCTCAAAATTTTGTTTGTTTTTGTGTACATTTGTTTATTTGGTTATAATATGACGTGTGGTTAGTATTTTGTAAAAAATATATTCAGTATTTAATAATAAAATCAAACAGAGTAAGTGATTATTAAAATCAAATTGAATTTTGAGTGTGTAATATTTAAATTTAGAATATTACATTTTAATGGTTAGGTTAGGATGTAATGTTGTACTGATATTTTATTTTAAAATTGATAGTGTTTAGGAATGACTGGTGGGTAAGCAATCAAATATTGACATTTACTTAAAATACTGAGAGGTTGGAGTTTTCTTCCTGAACAGTGTGATATATGAAATAGGAAATACTGATCAAAAATGACCTGCTGAATTATTGTGGCTAGCGGAAGTACCGCTCAGCCGTGTTTATGGTCGCTTTGTCGACATTATCTTTTAAAGTCCAGTTAGTAAATTATAAATACAATACTTTTTAATGAGAATTAATATTTAACCAGCCGTATACCCGTGAAAAATCACGCGACATAAAATAATTGCAGGATTTTGAAGCTGAAAATTTATGAATAGAAAATCGTGTTTTTTTAAAATTTACTTTATTCGCTTTAACCTAAAACTAAGTATAATAAAATAATAATATAAAAATGTCAAGACCGTGTAATTTGGTGAGGCAAACTTCGCGCTGTGCCTGAGCCGCGCGCTGATTGCGTTTCACAGCTTGATTATCTAAAATTGTAGGTAATTCTAGCGTAATTCCACCATGTTACAGTAGCCGGCAAACATCTTGAAAGCTTGCGCATGTACACTTCATACTATCTCACCCCTGAGACTCAAAATTCGTCTTCTGCGCAGCTAAGCCATTGTTCAAGATATTTGCTGGCTATTATACGGTGTTACGGATCGATAGACAAACAGACGACGAAATAATTATATTTAGATAATTCTTTTATATAAAGATTATTTCAAAAAATTCATTCATCACATATTTTACACTTACGACCAGTCAGTTGTCGGTGACACGTTTTGACGTATCTAAACCACCTCTAATGACGTATTTCTAAACATAGAAGTAGGGGACCCTTTCTGCGGGTTTTCCGGTTGATGTCACTCCTGAGATATCTCAAGATGCATGGATGGAGAACGAGAATTGTCATTCTACAATAGTAATTTATTTGTTTTGAATTGATAATGTATCGCGAATATCGTAACACATTAAAAATCTGTCTTTTGACGACGGTAATGTCCAGACCAGAATCGAAAATTGCAAGCTGCAGTCACAAAGCGAAAAGTGCGCAAAAATGACTGTGAAGAATTTTGATAGAATAAGTAAAAGGGCACGAGGCAGAGGAAATAGGTTGACTGAATAAAGGGGGACTGGGCAGGGGCCCGCTATCCTGAGGGGGACCGTTATCCCGCACGGGGGAGGGGGGGGGTGAGACTCAATGGAAAGCGACTTCCGGTTGGCGCGCGCAGGAAATTAAAAACTCCGGAACGGTTGCAAAACTTTCACACTACTCATTAAGGACGATTCGTGTGTACCTACCGCCGACCATCGGCCACCTAGCGGTGCGTGAGTGTAATTAAAATATGAATCAAATCTGCCATCTACACAGTTGATTAAAAACTCGCTCGGTGAAAACAAAACGGCAAAAAGTATACAACGAAATACAGGTACAGTTGCCGGCAAACTTCTTGATATTTTTTGGCGTAGTGGGGGAATGCGCAGAAGAAAAAATTTGGGTCTCTTTGGTGGAATGGAACATGCGCAAACTTCCCCCCACTACGCCGTAATTTCAAGATGTTTGCCGGCTACTGTGCATGGTATTTGGGGGTTGGAGGTCTTTGGAGCAATTGCTTTTAGGTCACCACCCGTCATGTGGCGGGAAAGCTCCAAAGGCATAGAATGTTTGATGATTTTATTCTCTCGATAAAACAAGTACAAATTATACATGAGTATGCATACAAAGACAATGATAGATACTCGAAGGGCGATAGCCTCCGGCCACCCGCCGGAGATATGGGCCGCTTTTTATGTGATTTACGAACAAAGGAGTTTCCTGAAGTGCGGCTGTGTGTGTGTGTGTGGAGAAATCATCGGAAATGCTGAGAGTGCAATAAACTGTAGGCCGCGCATGTGCCTTGTTCGTGCCACGATTTGTTTATGTGGCATTCTTGCCACTGAGTGTCTGTGTGTGTGGCCTATATTAGTTGTTTGTGTATTGTGATATGAATTACACAGATATATTGTCATGTTGTAATGTAATCACACCTTTCCAAAAATATATTTTAGAGTCAAGAATATCATTTTTTGTACATCGTATAAAAAGATCATCTTTTTGTGACTTCCATTATTTTTTTACAATAAAAAATAATATATTTCTTGTATATGATAATTTTTTTTTAAATTGAGAGCTTTTTTTTAAAATATGGTGTTCTGTTAAAAGAAAATGAAAACAAGTATCAATATGTGCGCTTAGAGTACAATTTGAATTAAGATAATAAAATCGTCTTGCACTCTGGTGCGATTGAGAATATATAAAATATATAAGATAAATTCTATACAATATACGAGTACTTAATAAATGAACTAGTTGACAAAAAATTAAATTTTTAACTAATAATCTAATTTTCGTCACTGAGCATAAACTACTGTGAAGTTCTCCTGAATAAGCTAAAGGGGTAGTGGAGCACCCTCTGTATAAAATAAACATGTATATCTACTAATAAATTAATATGGGAAAGGGATTTCATGAACTTGATACCTGTTAAGAAGAACGTTCTAAAGGTAAGGCGTAGAAAACAGCTTGCGAAGGGTAATGCACACTACAAACTACAAACTACAAACACCAAAGTTATTGAAAGTATAAACTTCAAATAGTACACTTCATTTCAAAGTACATATACTTCAAAGTTATCGAAAGTATGAGAAACATACTTTAAATAGTGCATTTTTTACGTGAAATTTTTGGGAAGTTGATGTAGATATATGAAGAAATCTCTGGAAACTGTAACAACCCCCCCCCCCCCCCATGGTTTGAAAAATTTTGGGATCGAATGAAGAAATTTTTGGGAAGTTGATGTAGCTAAACGAAGAAATCTCTGGAAACTGTAACAACCCCCTCCCCCCCCCCGTGGTTTGAAAAATTTTGAGATCGAATGACGAAAGTTTTGGGTTGTTAATTTTTTTTTTTAGGTCACTAAATGATAACTTGGAGAAAATATCGTCATTTATCTTAAATATTTTTCTCGATGATCTTTTAGCTCCCCAAATTTTTATTTGGGAAAAAAATATTACATTACTTCGTACGGGAAAAAAGTACTACATTACTTCATTTCATTACTTCACTTCATTGATACTACAATTACTTTATTACATTACTTCAATTCATTAATACTACAATTACTTCATTACTTCACTTCATTTACTTCACTTCATTTCGTAGTACTACAATTACTTCACTTTAAGTAGTTTTTCCTACAATTGTAGTGTACACTTTGTAGTCTTCAAACTGGTGAACGTGTGTGTGTTGTAGTCTTCATTTTGAAATGTAGTTTTTCCCTTCGCTAGAGTGTTGACACCAATAAATACAGAGGACGTCCGCGAAAGATTCATCAGTCATCAGTCGGACATTGGAGATGGCCCAGTTAGAAGCTTTGAAAATCGACGATGTATGAAAATGAATAGTAGAGTGGTAGCCGGGACAGAAAAGCGTGGCGTTCTCTACGACAGTAACAGTGAGTTCTAACCTGGTCGTTAGGATTAAAAGCGGTCAAAGATTTAATCTTTGATCGTGATCGATATACACGCTTATCTAGAGATGCCTGGTATCAACGTCTGATTCAAAGTTGAATATCAATTAATATGTGTAACAGTGTGGAAGGGGACACCATGAGAACAAATCCGCTGTCAATACATCTAATGTGTTTGATCATTGCTTTAAAAGAAACCTGCGTTGCAGTGCGGGTATGATAAATTTCTTATTATATATACATGCTCTGCTTGTTCTGTTATATATGTGTTCTGTATTTATACATATGTATGTTCGGTATTCATCCATCTTAAAATATTCAAGGACATTCCATTGGGCCTGTTGCACTCTCTATTTCCACTCTATTCCAGATGCATTCAGTCCACCTGTTTTAGCAATTGCTGATAATGGCTGATAAATGGTTTCCTCCATCTATCTCTTGTTTGTTTGTTTGTTTGTTTGTTTGTTTGTTTGTTTGTTCGTTAGTTCGTTCGTTCATTCGTTCGTTCGTTCGTTTGTTTATTTGTTTGTTTGTTTGTTTGTTCGCGGGTGTAGCGTGTGCAGGAATTGATCAAGACGAAGATCGTGCTGAGAGCTGGAGATGGTGCTGACGACTGATGTAAGTGGCGTAGCGCAGTCAGGTCGAGCATGATGGTGATACTGCCGGAAGCAGATGGTGTTGGCTGTTGGAGGTGGCGAAGACAGTGGAGCAATGAGGCGGACAATGATCGATGGATTGGAGACTGGAGGCGTAGCGAGGAATGAGATGAGCAGCGGCGCGATTGTGGTTGTATGTCGTAGCTACAGCAGGCTGAAGGTTGATCGTATGGCGTAGAGAGAGATGCGCTACGTAGCGAGATGAACTACGAGTAGCAATCGTCGGGCAGCGTGACCTCGTCAGATCAGCTTTTTGTCGCGCTTTTCCGTGAGAATTCTGGTGAAAGTCGGCGCTGGTCAAAAAGCACGGGGAAACGGGTCGTTGACCCCACAAACACCATAAATACATATGATGAATCAATCCCAATTGTAATAATTTCATTCTGTCTGCTCTTCCGTCCATCCATGCAACTTCGTGTAACGTCCGTAACTTTTTAAAAGTATTTTTTTTGTTAAATTTCCCGTATTTAAAAAAAAAAAATGTTTTTCGAATTTTTTCAAATTTTTTTTTTACGGATTTATTTTTAAAATAAATACTTAATCTTTAGAAACCGATATGTAAAAGTAGCGTCATTTTTTATGGGTCGCAGCTAGATTATAATATATTTTATACCTCACCAAAAAGAATCAAGGTTGTTGTGTGTGGTGAGGGAGGATATATAATAATGTATATAAGTATATGTATACATAATGTATATGTTTATGTATAGAGTATATATAATAATGTCGAAATTTTATTTTTTCCGCTCAAAAAAATAAGTACGGGAGATGTCAATCGGCGGAGATATGTAGGGGATCACATGGATCTCACAGATAAGGGATGGTACAACCATTCAAATATGGTTGCATGTCAATGGATAGCGAACCGCGTCCCGGTAGGTTCTCAACAAGAAAAAATAATAATGTGATTCACTAAGTGTGGACTTTGATCCTGTAGGATCGTCGTATTGCAGTTCGAGAACTCTCGATCAAGGTGGGGATAAACATTGGATCCATAAAATCAATTTTCACCGAAGATTTAGGCTTGAGAGAGTGTCCGAAAAGTTCTTGCCGAAGCTGCTTATGGTGGAGCAGCTCCATTAGGACAATGCAACCGCCCACTCTTCTGATCTGATTCCTGCTTTCTTGGCCAAACACAGCATTCCCTTGATTTGTCAGGCTCCCTACTCTCACGTGTGATTTTCGACTATTCCCCAAGTTAAATCAAGAGAAGACATTATGCGGAACGCGACGGCCCAGCCATCCACCATTTCAAAAAATTAAAAAGTGTTTCCAAGAATGACGGGACCGCTGAGAGAAGTGAGTGCATTACACAGGGAAATAAATTAAAGAAGATAAGAGTAGGTAAGGGAGGAATAAAGGCAAGAGGGCGGGAATTTTTGAAGATCACAGTCCTGTGTCATGAGAGATGACATGGATGATGACATACATACCTACATACTACATATTAACCTGGGTTGCATACCCAAGACCCGACTCATTCATTACGTCCACAGTAAATTTTTTATTTACAACAACAAATATAATATAAATAAATAAATTTACAAATCACTTTTTTTCACCTTTTTATTAGATATAATATCTACATGTTACAAGAACAATGTTCTCTTCTTCAGGATTGTTTGTGCACTAAAATTGAAATAGATAATTCATTGAATTGTGTTACTGCAAAGGAGAGAGGGGGGGGGGGGGGGTTGGAGGTGTTAATTAAGGGAATATCATCGGAGGGGATGGAATCTTAAGTGGAAATATATTTAATAGTGGTTTGTGCACAAATTTCATCTGGTTATATATTATATTTGAACTAATATTGACACTTTTCCTAGTTTCATGTATTTCTTGATCATTTATCTGTGGGATCTTACAAACAATCCTGAAGAAGAGAACATTGTTCTCGAAACATGTAGACTTTATATCAAATAAAGTGGTGAAAATAAAAGTGATTTGTGTTTTATTTTAATAATAATGTCACCACTATGTTCACACCTTCATTCAAAGGAAAAAATATCCTTCGAACAATTAAATATAATATGTATTTAAATATTAATGAACAAGCCCAAATTTTATGAAAATAACATTTTAATAATATAACTAATTATCCCTCTGTTTAACCAGATGGTCAGGCAGAGATAATAGAAAGCCACACTCTTCGGTTTTGTCACTCCACAATTGTCTCGTCTACTTTCATACATCTTCTCACGCAAGTTCTTCGCTTTTAGCAGGGCCATCCTCTAATATTTGGTCATGCCAGATCTTCCACGGAAGCTTCTGAGTTCATTCTCCACTCCGTCGTACAAAAACTTTCGGCACGTGAGCTTAAGCGATCTCGCTTAATCTACTTTCGTTATTTCAAAAAAAAATTGACAAATATTTTATTTCATTAAAATTTCTTTAACCGATTTGACGCTTCGATCTCCGTCGTTCCAGCCATTAGGGAGAAATTTATTAAATTTTTAACACAAAAGACTACTTCCGCCTATGGCCGCCTCCCTTTTCTATCTACTTCCTGTTAGCGAAACTACCCCAGGCCAGCGGACACTTCCATTATTAAAAAAGTCCAGGGGCAGTCGCAGGGAGCTGGCGGGGGCATCGAAGCGGGGGGACAGCGCGACTTTTTTAATTAAAAATTACGAAATTGATATAAAACTCGTAGCGATATATGCTGTCAACGCGCGCCAGCGTAATGACCGGGCTGTTAAATTAAATTTTGATTTACAATATTAAAAAAGTTTTGTTTGAGACGATCGTGGAGTAGGGGAAGTGGAGCGAGGGGAGACTTCACCCCTCAGGGGTGTTCATTGAAAAGAGTTAAAAAGGAAGAAAATTAAATTTTGAAAATGTATTTCTACTACGACAATATGTGCCGCTAAAAATTAAGTATGTTAGATGAAATGTTAAATATTTATTATAAATTAAATTATGACGATTGTCGTTAGTTACTAACCATCACACCGCTTCTACGGAGGGATAAACAAAGTGGACAGAACGCCACAGTCTTCTGTCTTGGCACATCACTGTTGCCAGGATAGAGGAGTGTGCGCTCTGTGTTGCTAAATATGTATTTATAATAAAAGTATACTACTTTATGAAAAATGTTTATAAATAGTTACATTTTATTTCAGAGAAAGTATCAAAAACAAAACCGACAAGCAAGATGTCGAACAGTCGAGGTAACGGGTATTATTGTAATGTCGAGAACAGAACGAACGAGAACGATTCCGCGATATAATTTAATTTATCTTGTTTAAAAAAAAATGTGAATGTTAGTTTTGCATGCATAATTACACCTTGGTATTTTATGCAGTCTACGTTTTCTAATATCTCATTCTCTAGTTTCACTTTATATTTGGTTGTTCTTTTTTTTTACAACACAATTATCATACATTTTGTTTTTGAAACATTTAATTTAAGTTTGTTGAATTGAACTATGATGATATTCCCTCAAGTTCTATATTTATGTTGTAGATCGCTGTTTCTAGGTCACTATCCTCTATGTATATAAAAGCGTGGTCTGCAAATAATATTAGGTCCTTACATATGAAATTGGCGTTTAGTATGGGAGGAACATAAAGCCGATTTTTTTTTATTATAATATATTTATTTAATCAAAGTATGTACCATTGCTATCTATGTACTTTTGCCATCTCATAGATAGTTCATCGATCCCTTTACTAAAAAAAACCATTCGGACGGGAATCAATAAAATCTTTGAAGGCGGTTTGGACTGCCCCATCGGAGTTGAATTTTTTCCTTTGCAAGAAGTTATCCAAATTTCGAAAAAAATGGTAATCTGTTGGGGCAAGGTCCGGAGAGTACGGAGGATGTCTTAGACATTCCAATTGAAGCTCCTCTAATTTGGTAGCCGTCTGTTGTGCAGTGTGTGGTCTAGCGTTATCATGAAGCAGCAGTGGCCTAGAGCGATTAACCAGCCTCGTTTGTTTAGCAGCTAGCTTTTCCATCATGGTTTGCAGTTGCTGACAATAGACATCTGCCGTAATCGTCTTGCCAGATTTAAGAAAGCTGTAGTGAACGACACCAGCACTAGTCCACCAAACGCTCACAAGTAACTTTTTTGGAGTCAATTTTCGCTTGGGGCATGGTTTGGCTGGTTCGGCAGGTTCAGCCATTGCGATGAGCGCTTCCGATTATCGTACAGGATCCACTTTTCATCACAGGTAATGATTCGATTTAAAATCCCTTCATTATTGTGCCGGTTGAGTAATGCAACGCAGCCGTCAACGCGCGTTTGTTGATTTGCTTCACTCAATTCGTGAGGTACCCACCTTTCAAGCTTTTTCACCTTACCAATTTGCTTCAAGTGGATTAAAACAGTTTTATCACTAACACCGCAGCCTGCAGCTAACTCGGATGTGGTTGCGATGGATCCGCTTCCACAATAGCCTTCAATTCTTCATTATCAACTTTGGTCTCCGGCCGTCCACGGGGCTTGTTCTGCAGGTCGAAATTTCCAGAACGAAAACGTTGGAACCAAAA
>JADDOH010012546.1:0-44661 GCA_016648135.1 Agrypnia vestita | reverse complement strand
AATCACTACTGACCTATAACTATATATTTGTATGCTGTAAGATTCTTTTTACAAAGCCGCATTTTTGCCGTCAATTATGTATTATTGCTTTTAGAGCTGTTTGTTTTTTGTTATGTATATTTATTAAATATTAAATAAAAACAAATAAAACAGAGAGTCAAGTCGATTAACTGCAAGCTGAAAGAACGGAATCACATTTGGGATCTATCAATTAATGGAATCAATCAGAATAAAACAACGTAGAAAGAATTTTAAAGAAATTTTTCAATGGCCTATGCTAGCTTTGATGTAATGTTTTCTTGATACCTAATATAAACAATTTTGGGTTCTTAGCAAGTATTCTTAGTAATGTATTCTTTATAATATAAAATGTAAAACATTCTGGTATTTTTTCTTGCACACAAACTACATTTGCAATACTGCAAGATTTTTATATTAAAAAATTTAGACATATGTATATTTTAATAAAAGAAAATAAATTATAGTAATTTGCATGGAGCAAATGCATAATTTCACAATACGATAAAAATCGGTATATGCAATGATAGTTTGGAGAAGAATGTGAAGAACAGAAGGATATCTGTTGAGAGATTGCAATTACCGCAGCCTCCTCATCTTATTTCCTGAAGTTAAGAAAGCATAGTGATATTGGAGAACAATTGACTCTCCGAACTTACTAGAGAATTATGACCAATTCGTACCAAACAACTTTGTCCTAAAATGCATAAAGGATGTAATGGATAGGCACAACACAACGCGTATTGTGCAAATTTTAAACGAACTGGTAGATCATGTCGATGTGTAATTGCAGCATTAAAGAGACAGACAAATGTGGGATGGATAGTGTTCAGATCCACGACAGAGTCCTATGTGATCCAAAAATGCCATTAATATTAAAAGGGAAAGTATACCAGACAATTGTGAGACCCGCACTCATCTGGGGGCTCCGAATGCTGGACCATATACAGCACCTACAAAAGGCAGCCAGAAACAACGGAAATGCGTATGCTGAGTTGGTCATGTGGAGTGTCCCTCAGAGACAAAATAAAAATCCCACGCATGCGCGGAAGCCTGGGCGTCACAGACATCAATAGAAAGGTGCAGAAAAGGCAATTGAGATGGTTTGGCCACGTTGGACGCAGAGCACCCTATCACATTGTTAACCAGGCGATCTCCATGGAGCTTCCCGAAATACATCCAGAGGAAGACCAAATAATGGTGGTGTAAAGGGATAGTCAGATGCATAGGCACGGATTGGGTGACGTTATCCAGGATAGGACGAGGAGAGGTGACCCCAACAGTTAACGACGACATTGAGTTGGGATGAAGCCTGGGAGAAGAAGAAGAAGAAATAGAACATAAAGACAAAGCACCAGCATCACCAGTCAAACTGAATTAGTTTTCAAGAATATATTTTGTATAATAAATATATTTTGGTACTATCGTTTGTCTCACATACCAAAGATACTTGTGCAAGAAATTTGAGATAGGTCAGACGGTTCAGGATTATATAGAGATGCAGTATTTAGCAAACCTAACGAAAGGACTATGGTGTTCAGTGGCATCCCATTTTTAGAAACGAACTCCATACTACAATTAATTAGAAGGAGAAGACGAAAATAAGAACAATAGCAACAGGACACAGAAGTCGAAGACGCTTCAGACCTCGTCGGTCCAGGATTGGGGTGATAATCAAACTGCCACAGGATCCGCAGCCATGGAGAATAGTCTTCCTCGGATACGGATGGACGACCAGTGATGATGATAGTGTAGTATAACGAACACCAGAGACTACGATTTAATAATATCTTACACTTGGGTTCGCTAACCAGTTGGGCGAGTACTATATTTCACAAATTTAAAATTCTTTTTTGAATTTCTGGAAAATAATTTCGTTCTCTGTACAAGGTTCTATGATATTTGTCTAAAAGTACATGTATCGATTCGATTATTTTTGTTATTTCCAATTTATGACACACAGCCTAGCAAATTCGTATGCCGCTCGATCTGTTAAAGATATTTTCTATCGATTATGCTTTATTAATTTTAAAAACGATGTAAATGCAACAGAGTGACACATAAACTGGAAATAACAAAAAAAAATACACTATTACAATGCGTGTTTACTTTCTCACCACACCAATAGTTAAACAGCTAATCTAGCTTGCAGCCATACTGTATTAAGTCACTTATAGACCGTATTTTAATTAGTTTAAAAATAATCCCAAATGTGATCCCCTTTCAGCCTGTACAACAGTTTCCATGACACCATGTTATTTAACCGGTAAAGAATTTAAAAAGTCCTCAAAACATCATATTACAGAATAGAATAATTAAAATAAACAGATTTTTCAAAAACTCTAATGATGTAAAACAAATAAGTACACAAGAAAAACATAACGAATTAAAAATTATAGATCGAAAATCTGTTGCCAACATAATAATATCAAAGCCAAATTACGTTTGACTGGTAAATCAACCAAGATCGCTTTGAATAAAATATACTCTACTAATTTTTTTGTTTTCAAAAAAAGAAAATATAGTACCTAGGTTGTTTTTCTCCGTAACAAGTAACCTTTTTCAGAAATGCGCCTTCTTTGTTTAATTTCGTATTTTTTCTACTTAAAAATAAATATTAACACTCCAAGCAATTAGTAAAACTATTTACACCTATTAATCACTAAGTAGGAAGGCTAGGATTTCATATTACACTTCTAACCTAACATACTTAAACATATTAATTAACAATATTTTGGCCACATTTTCAGTTTTGTATCATATAAGTCCTCAGAGAAAACTATTTCTTTGTGCATTTCAAAATATCTCTTAGTTTAACGTTACTGAAATACATTTTTTTTAACATTTCAATAAGTTTAAATTAATGTTATGCTAATTAATCATTTCTTCTCGTGTCAAAATGTCTTTATATGCGTGACTACTTACAATTATTCTGATATCAACATCTGCAAAATGACCAAATGTGCCCAGTAGGTATTGTGAATCGTACATAATGTCACTATATGGATATTAAGTATTGTCACATATATGGAAATAAAAAGTATTGTTTTTTAGTTCTGCATTTTAATTTTTGTGATACGCGTTTCACCTTATGGGACCATTATCAAACTTCATAATGATCATAAGGACTGATAATGCCCATAAAAGGCAAAACGCGTCTCATAAAAATTAAAAATTTTAACTAAAAACAATTTCCATGTGTGTTGTGATTATGGAGTTCTACAAATTTACCTCCGGAAAAATAAAAAATAAATAGTTGTGACATAGTCAAAATGCCAAATATTCGTAAACGTATTGTCGATGTCGTGTGCAAAATGCTTATATATATTTATTGTGATATCACCGTATATGAAATATCATATTATGTAAGTATTGTGTTTTAAAAGTCATTTTATGCAAGTCAAGTATGACAAAACATCATCATTCTAATTCAGAAACTTAAAAAAAAAAAATTGAGAAAGAGTTTCGAAATATTATTTCCTTCGTTAGAGCAATGACAAAATCAAACGAAGCTTAATTAGAAATTTTAAAATATATTTCAAAAAAATTAACCCATAAAAACATTGTTTTCATTATACATCCTTTTTATGCCAGGTTTTGGTTTCCATTATATATATTTTTTTATTGTTTTATTGACTACGAGATTCATTTGTATCACTTTGGTACTAGGGAAATTAAATTTTAGATAATCATGAAAATTGCTTCTTCAAGATTTGTAGTATTGTATTAATTATCATTGGCATTTTGGTGTGACAATTCACAACAAACAAAATAATTTTACAGAATAACAATCAGCTTTTGTTTTATAGTAATTCCATGATTTAAGAATAGTACCAAAAAGTAGGTACTTGCACGAACATCTGAGATAAATTTGCATTTTTTTGTGTGCGTACGTGTGCACATGTGTGACCCCAAATGTGTAAGAATGCATTGTCACCGACATCAAATCGATGTGCAAAATTTCAGCTCGATCGGATGACGGGAAGTGTGTTAATTATCACTTTCAAGATTTTTCACACACAGGAAATCTAGTCGATTTTTGGATATATTGACAAAAATGTATTTCAAACGATTTTCAGAAACAGTTTTATAAAACTCTACGTTATTTTGAAATGTCTTCGAAATTTACAATACTTAGTAAGAATTCTTGTACGTCAAAATATTTTTCTTATCAACAGAAAACGTACAGGGTAACAATAATATTTATTTACAAACCGGGTACAAGATTAGTGGAGACACTGCAACAACTAATTAATATCGTCAATTTTATTTGCGTAATCACAGTTTACATAGCAAGCACCGTATTTTTTCGTTAAGTTTGTTCATTAACAATGTCTTAGTGAGATTTCAGCCATCTCTTGTCGTCGAAAAAAAAAGCCTTTCCACTTTGAGAGCCCGAGCCTTGTACATTTATTTTTCCTTTACATCTTTGAGATGGTAGCCATCGACCAAAAACACATCGGATCATCGTTCATTTAAAAATGGATAAACAAAAAAAAAAACAAGTAATATTTTAATTGACACATCTTACAATCTAGAGGACGTTAAATTATTTCGCTCACAACGAAAATGTATAAACTTTTGACAAAATTGAAAAGTCAATCGAATCGGTTTCCGAAATTTAACTTAAAAATATACACATATTCGTATTCTGTGGTGTTTTCTTTAGATCACAGTTTAACAACTCAAGAAAAGTACCACAAATTCAGCATTCACGCCAAGCGTTTAGCTTCTTTCTTTTACGTCCTTTGTTGTAATATATTACGTTACAATACCTCATCGCTCTTGTTACAGTAACTCACTGTTGGGTTACGTGTTACAGCAGCTCACTGTAATACCTTATTGAGTTACAATAATTTATATTACACTACCTAGACTCTGTTGAAGATCTAGGTGCTTAGTATATATCACGGTGACTTGCTCCCGATGAGCATGTCTGAGGGCTGCTTGTCGGAGTCCGGGGAGTCCATGTCCGCGGCCTGGTGGTGCTGCATGGACGACTGCTGGTCTCTGCAGACGAGGTGGCCGCTGGACTCCAGGGACACCGCCTCGCTGGTGATCACGGAGGACTGGAAGAACCGATCTGCGAAACAGTAGCCTGACATATTACTTTGTATTCCACTCTTTTTTCTGGACGGAATTTGAGATAGCAAACGATAAGATTTTTCGGTTTACTGACTCGTTTACTGAAAACCGGTAATGCCATTCGTTACCGTTTTTCGATAAACCGGTAAATAAATTTATAAGAACCGATTACTCTGGTAGATTATTTAAAAATTATCAATGTATTATTTAACAATACTTTTAAACTGCGATATTAAGTGACGATATTTTCAGAAAGCAGCATTGTTGAATTTTTGTTGCGGAAATTCCATGGAATTTACTCAAGAGTAATGTAATGTAAAACAAATTTAACCAATTTTCCAAAAAGAATTTGGTTATTTATAATATTTAATTTTACTTTTCTAATTTCCAAAATTTCTAGTTTACCAACTATAATCCTTCTTATTTGAGTGTAAAATTTGTAAACCCTCAATAATATCAAAACAAAGTTTTGTTTCCAAAAGGTATTATAAAATTCAGAAAATTTATTGCAATTAAACACCTAACATCGAAAAATTTTTTTCGATGTTTATTTTTCCTACAGAAAAATAATTACAACCTTTGCAAATCTATATATAAACCCCTGATTTTTTTAAATATCATCCTTATTTTTATTATTATCCATTGGCCCCGAAACATGTTGATATTTCAACAAATTAATTAAATTAAATTAATTAATTACTACAACGCGTATTCTTGTTAATTATTTTGATAATGTTACCAGAAATTCATTTCGCAGTTATTGAAGATGTTATTATTAATTTATTTAGTAATTTCTTAAAATAAAATATACTTATATTTTATATTAAGGAAATAAAAAAATAATTTAAAACCTAGAAATATGTTGTCCATACATGATAGTAGTAAGAGTAACATAAAGTGAACAGGTAAACTGCGTTTTTGAATTGTATGTTTGAATTGAGTTGAATATGAATTCTATTCTATTATATTTAAAATTTTATCATTTTCTACTCTAGCATACCTACATGGATTTTCCACACATGTTCTAATCTACACTACAATGTAACATACATATACATATGTGTGTCACATGTGTAAATTACATTCGACACTTATCAAATATAATAATTTCGTTGTCTGTCCATCTGTCCATCTGTCTGTCTGTCTGTCTGTCTGTCCGTCCGTACCTTCGTGTAGCGTCCGTAATTTCTTTCGAATTAACGACTAAAAATCAAATTAAGCGGCCGGAGATGGGGCTCGAACCCCGGGCCAGCAAACCCAAGCCGGACGCGCTACCGCATCCTCTCCACGGACCGACACTAGGGCTTAGCAAAGCCGCGAACAATTTCATGTTCCGTCCAGCACAATCGCCTGGGTATAAAATAGTACTATTAACTGCCGGCAGGGGAAATATAAAAAAATGTTCAAATATTTTAATAAAAGTCATGTAAAAGTACCGTCATCTTTTTACGTATTTTGTCATACAAAGCTGGTCAACACAACAACCTTCACAGCTACGAAGATCGACTTCCCTTTTTCAAGATGCACAAACTTGAGTCCCGACGGAAAATATCCGATCTCGTTGTGCTACGCAAGGTTCTCAGCGGAGCTATTGATTCTCTCTCTATCTGACATAAATTTGCATGTTAAACCCGTATAAGAAACCCGGAGTTCTTCAGAATAAGTCAGCACACTAATAATGTCGGTTACTTTTCTCCCATCACAAGGTTGTGTCGCACATATAATTTGTATTGTGCTGACCCTAACATTGACGCTGATATTCTTGCAGACACCTTATCTTCGTTCAAAAACTCACTCATACACAACATCCATTTTCTAAACGATGACACGAACCTATAGATCCATTAAATCAATCATTCATTAAATACTAATCGCACTACACTCAAACACAAAATATATAATATACATAAATGTACATGTAAAATATAATTAATTGTAAAAATACATGTTATTAGAGCGTGCCGAAGACACTTGTAATCGGGATAATGGGAATAGTCTTCATTTATAATGTTTTATTATTAGAGTATCATGTACCTATTATCCTGTTAGTGTCTCTTATAAATAAAAAAAAAAAAAAAAATGGTTTCAGCTGGTATATATTAATGCAGATACACTTTTGAGGAATGGGTGTTACCTTCATCCATCAACACCACAGAATTGGCTTCTGGATTATTACTCGAGACAGGATGGGTAATAATGTTGAATTCTTCTTCCAGGGTGATGAATGGCGCATTCCACCTGTAAAATGCAACAAATGATGATTAAAACATTGATTGACTTCACCAGTAACCAACGGCACCTAACCTAACCTAACCTAACCTAACCTAACCTAACCTAACCTAACCTAACCTAACCTAATCTAACCAACGGCACGGGACGCCAGCGACATTCGAGGATTCTCCCACAGGATAGGTATAATACGACCTCATTCTTTTACAGAATTTTTATTTTCATTAAACATATTATATGTGTTGGGTACAGAAGCAAAGGCAGCAATATCCAAAAAAAATAATGCAGTCACCGGGGATTACTAATTTATAATGTACTAGCTGGTCGTACCCGGCGTTGCACGGGTTAAAGATTAAGTAAAAAATAAGTTTGTGAGGGAAAACAAAGGGTCCGCTGTTCTCTAAAAAACAATGTTTCCATCTAACGTTAGCGTAAGTTATTGTAACATAACTGTAATACTTTAGATATATGGTATCGCAGACTTTTTTGTAGATATTAATGTCCTCTATAAAATTGTAGTACATTGCTTTGCTCTATTGGCAATAATTTCCGCAGCGTACGCAATATAAGGTTTTTTTTCGTTGGGTTACATTATCGAAGTTTTCATACGGATCCCTAACATTTTTGAAAATATTTTATAGCCTATGTTCATCAGGGATAATGTAGGATTCTGAATGTGAAAGAATTTTTCAAATCGGTCCAGTAGTTTCGGAGCCTATTCAATTCAAACACACAATCAAATCTTTCCTCTTTATAATATTAGTATAGTTCTACTGAATTCGATTTTTTATTTTTTATTTATTTAATTATCTTAATTGTTTAGTTCCATACACATGTTGTGTGGGCTAATACATGATTTCAGTTAAACATATTGCATTCCATAATCTAGTCGTTTAAAAGTTTGTATATACATTTTTTGCCCTCCTGTTTAAACTTCTTTATATTCACTGTCTTTTGAATAGTGATGCAAAGAATACGAATACGAATACTCGTATTCGGCGAATATTAAAAATAAATATTTATGACTGAACGCAACGCAAATTACGGTTTGGCTGTGCACCGTGTATCTGAAAACACCTACGCACTACGCACTCTATTATCGGGGATTCCCCTAACATTGAATGAATGGATTTGTTGAGTTCTCAAGTTGTCAATTGTTACTTGTTTCACAGCATAGCATGAGTTCTTTCATCTAGTTTCGTTGGGTTATTAATAAAGTAAGGTGCTCATTTCATGTAATTTTTGTTTTGTAATACGTATTGTTCGTTCCATTTTATTTCCGTTGTGTGTAAAAGTGTAACTCTAAAAAATAATTTCAAATTAAATCTCATAACATGACCTCTCGTAAGCGTGAAAAAAGTGGTATTTATTTTCGACCCCTGAGAATGTATAAACAAACCGAAAAAAGAAATCGTCTAACGCCTGAGAAGTTACAAATGGTGTGCTTTTTGACCAAAAATTTGCCGGTGGTAAATTTTAATTTTTAAATCTCTTAGTAAAAAAGTAACAGTGGTGATTATTTATTACCTTATCGAATTATTTGTTTTCGCCGAATAGTAGGTTTGATATTCGTATTCGTTAGTATTACTCGTTGCATCACTAGTTTTGAATTGTTTTTGGCGGGCTATCGAAAATTTTAAGACCTTTGTACATTTTATGGGAAACAAAGCCTGTAAATTTATATGAAACATGATTTTGAAAGGCATAGATACGCGAAAACTACAATTCAATACATTTTAAATTAGTAATCCTCGCTGACTACATTCAAAACATTTTTTTTATTTTTTCTTATTTTGCTGCATTTGCTATTATGCCCCACATTTGCGGGGCATAAAAGCAAAGGCAGCAGTGTCCAAAAAAAAGTTGAATGCAGTCATCGAAGATCACTTATGTCCCATTCCGACCTACCAGACAGAAGTACCTCTTTTCCCTTCCAACTTATCAAACCAACATAGGAAATCCTCTGCCTTTCAACGCGTATGCTCAGATTTATAATTACCTTTTAAATTCAATAGATATTTTTTAACATTAAATATGAAGAGTATCGTCATATGGTGAGGCAGATACTAGAAATGTCATGTATATTATATACATCACGAGCCCCTTTGTGTCTATGTTAAATTTGGAACAATCGGTTAAATGAAACTGTAATGTTGTTTTATCTGTCATTGTCAAATTGAGTTATCTATGGTTATGTCCTATTTGTGTTATCCTTCAATTGTGGGAGACATTTAACTATTTTTTTTGTATTTTATCTCACCAAGCGATTGTGTCTCCCTGTTGGATGACCTTATAAAATAAATGGCTAAATCCAAGATAATGGTCTCACTGCATATACAACGAAAATGAGTATTTCACTATATTACTAAATGTGCTTATAACAAAATGAAAGATAATTTTCGTTTAAATAGTAAGTATTAAATAAGATATTACACTTTAAAGTTCCGAAAAATGCACTGCATATTTTGACATTTCATAGGCAATATATGAGGTTAGGTTAGGTTATTAGGTTTGGTTAGGTTAGGTTATTAGGTTTGATTTGTTTAATTTAGATTACAATTATTTTAGTTAGATTAAATTAACAGGACGTTAAATTATATAGTGAAATACTTATTTTCATTGTATGAACAACGGGACCATATTCTTGGATTATTCCCGAGATTTTATAGGAATGTGATAATGGATAAACTTCCTCGATCTTCGCATTGGTAGGACTGTCTCGAGACACAAAACTTATCCATGGTCGGGCGGCATTACGGAAGAGCGGCTTACCTAGGCACCGTCGCTCTAGTCGCCGTTCGTGGTGTGGTGATGGCTGTGGAGTAGAGACTCAGACTTGAAGGTGAGATGCCTCCAGGAGCTATACTGCTCATGGAGCTAATAGAAGGGTAGTTGAAGACCTGTAACAGTAAACAAAACAAAACGTATCATTAATGTATAGTAGAATCGGGAGGAATCGACTGGGACATTCTCGTAAACACTGGAAATGTCGAGGGAATACTATCAACGCGTAGAGCGGTCTCAACACAAGACTGTACTATTGAAGAATCGCTTAAGCAATGATATTAATGTCTTGCTAACAGTGGGAATAAGAAGCATGACTTTTATTTAAACATATATTTAGAAAAAAAATCGAAATGAAATATTTATGTGACAGAATATTATGAAATATTGAAATCTGTATAATATGTAAATAATTGTGAAAGAAATATTACGAGATATTTCTCTAAGATCGGTTTATTTTCAAAATACATACTTAGGAAAAACTCATGCTTCTTGTTCGCACTGCACCCGCCTGCTTGCTTCGCTTACCTTAATAATAATAATAATAATAATTGGATAATTTGTATAGCGCCGTTTTCGCGAATACTCACCTCAAGGGCGCTTTACACAGAGAGATTATTATCTTACAAGACAACTTACTGCTAGAAAAGAAAAAATGTATTTACTATTACTTATTCACTAGGTGGCATACAAGAAGTGGAATTAAAATTGTGTACTATAATAGTTTGTGAGTCCCTGAAAGAATTATGTGTTTTCGCGGAGTGCACAATAGGAGTGGAAAACATTAGCTAGCTTTGTTGTGGTCAGATTCTATAGCTTTTATAGGTTTTTATAGGATTGTCTAAATAAATGCGTCTTAAGTTGTTTTTTGAACTGTGGTAAGCTGTCTGTTTGTCTCAGTTTATTAGGTAGTTTGTTCCATAACTTTGGTCCAGCCACCGCGAAAGCACGATCACCGAAATTAGTTTTGTGGACGCGATTTACTTCAGCTAACCTATTTGTATTAGATGTTGATGCTGAGCGAAGTGTTAGTTGTCTATTATTTGTGGAGAATGGAATGCAGAAGTCGGTTATGTATATTTATTACTCTTTTCTTATGATCTGCTATTTGCTTTTAGATTATTTACTATTTTTCTTGGCTTATACATACTGTTTCTATATTTTTTATATGTAACTTTGTACCAGGACACAATTATTAAGATGTCTATTTACTCACTTTATATTCTGTTGCTTACTTCTGTAATTTTTTTTCCTTACACTCTTTTTTTGTGAGCTTTTAATATATTATTTTTCCTTGCACTATTTTTTTTACGGCTTGCATACTTATTTTAATACATAATTTGTATTTGTGTATTTGTCGTCTGTCAAAAATTGTAGTAAACACAGATTTCTCTAGTGAGACAGGCATAGTGCTACCAAAATATGTGCACATAAAAATAAAATGTGTAAAATAAAATAAATAAATGAAAATAACCGAGTGACAGGTAATAAGCGTTTTAAAATCAAGAAAAAACGTAAAAATTTCTTGCAAATTTAAAACATTATAACTTTATTGATATTAAATATTTATGAATTTCCTTAGTACGGATTCTAGATAACGAAGTACACTTTATACATATAAAAAACATAGTATGTGTACATACAATTGTTCATTAAAAATTAATGCCGCTTAGGACACTATAAGCGATTTTTGGGCCGCGGCCTGTCGATTAATGCTTATATTTTATTAATTATTGTAAATAATGTTCAGTTTATTACTTTTATTTAATAACAAAGGTTCTATCTAAGTTACTGCTCTAAAAAAATTGCAGTCTATCTTATACATTCTGATATGAATAAATAATTAAAACCCGCATTTTCGTAAAAATACGCCGAAATATGCATTTGCAGTGAATGTGCCGCCTTAAATACAATATATTGTTTAAAATCATCTCTTTATATGAATAAAATCGTTTTTAAATCATCAAAAATCATAACTTTATTAATATTGAACATTTATTAATTATTTTAGTACAGTTACATCATTATAATGCTAGTTTTATATTAGTAAGAAAATATATTCAACGTACTTGCATATAAAGTATAGATACTGAAAACGATTTTTTTGGCCCCCCTGTCGATTGATGCTTATATTTTCTTAATTACTATAAAAAATGTTCAGTTTACTACTTTTAAAACATGAATAAACGTTCTATCCAAGTTATTGTCCTTAAAAAAATTGAAGTCTAGCATATATCGTACATTCTGATATAAATGAATAGTAAAAACCCACATTTTCGAAAAAATCTTCGAAATGTCCAGCCTTAAAACAAAGAGCTACAATGGAACTGAATCCATCATGCATAATAAAATGGCGCAAAATTAATATAAACCATAACCAAATTAATTAATCAATTAGAAAGACATACAGAAAAATTTAATTCACGAAAAAATATAAGGTTACTACTGGGATTCGAACCCAGGTCACCTCCTTTCCGGGGCCGGTGCTCTGACCACTAAGCTATAGCAACCCTCTATGTTTCCTTGAATATATCGACCTTATATGTAGTTCTTATTTTTATTAATTGATTAATTTTTATTTTTGTCCATAGAGCAATTCACTTTTTTGATACGGTAGTTGAAATTACTTTGCAATGCCACCGCTAGATGGACGCCATGATTAATTGAATAATTCATTTTTATTTGGACATACATTTATACTACAGATATTATATATATTCAAGAACACATTCATATTTGTGAAGTTGTAATTTTTCAGAACAAAGTTCTGTGAAATATTTAATATTTTTTCGTGAATTAGATTTTTCTGTATGTCTTTCTAATTGATTAATTAATTTGGTTATTAAATATTTCACAGAACTTTGTTCTGAAAAATTACAACTTCACAAATATGAATGTGCTCTTGAATATATAAATATAAATCAATTTTTTGTTATTATTTTATAGAATGTCATTAGTGCGTGAAAGATATTTAAATGAGCTTACTTGCGAAGACTGGGGATGGAAGTGGTTGAACCCCTGCGAGTACTCTCTGGGGGCGTAGGCCGGGGGCTGCTGCGGCGGGGGGGACTGTCCCAGCGGGGGGGGCGCCGGCGACCCCCGCTGCCTCCGCGGGCTGCTGCCCCCGCCCGAGGGGGGCGGCGACGGGCTGAGCCCCCGGAGCCTCTCCCCCGGAGACAGGGCGGCCGGGGGGCTGGACGAACCCGATATCAGGTCACCTGGAATTACCGGCGGTCAATCATGGGGTACGTTACATCACAGTACAGTAAACAATATGTACACAGTACATTCAAGTGCCATATCCAAAACATCTATTGTGTTTATACTCTTGTCTTCCCAATTTTTGATCTGACACAACCTCGAGTAATTGCGGCCAGAGCTATACTGAAAACTAACTAACCATCGCGCCGTTTCCCCGCAAAGGTAGGCAGAGAGGATTGAACGCCACACGCTTCTATCCTGGCACACTACTTTTGCTTCTTGTTCTACGGTTGTTGCGGCTTTTAACAGGGCCATCCTCAAATACTTGTAGTACCTGATCATGCCAGGTCTTTCGCGAACGCCTTTGTTCCTGTTGCCTTCAACACTCGCCTCATATATTTTCTTAACCATCCTTTCCTCGTTCATACGTTCCACATGACCAAACCATCTCAGCACTCCTTTCCTTATTCTATCTACCACGCTACAGCCAGCATTGCATTCACTTCTAATTTGTTCATTCCTCACTCTATCGACCAAAGATTTTCCGCACAAGCGTCTTAGTGACACTGACTAAATACACTGACTAAATAAGCTATACTGTCACTGACTAAATACGTGAACAGGGCGCACGTACGCCCTAGGTGTTCCTCGACTCTCCCACACTGAACCCACTAACCCCTCATACTCGCAATCATGATATACATTGTCTATGCTTGAAGAAAGTTACGTTTATTGGTTTGGAATCCTAATGAGAACATAACTCGAAAAAAAAGGAAAAACCGTCATCAATCCGGAGGCGGTAAGACTTATTTTTTTAATTTTTTTTTTATTTAATATTAAAACTACATTTAAATCATAATACATGTCTATTACAATCTCCTTAGATACATTTTATTTTATTGCTTTGCCTCTCCAAAAATGAGACGTGCTCATGTGCTTGGTGAGGGGCTTACACTTTATTAGTTTATTTTGGATTTGGCTTATTTGTTCCTTATCTATATGTCTTGTTATGCATTGTCAAATTGTATCGATTTAAAGTGTTGGTTTATTTTTTTCTTTAATTGTTGTAAGTCATCGATTTTCTTAATATCTGTAGGTAGGTTATTGAAGTTTTTTATGCCCAAGTATATGTAGTTTTGTTGACACAGTTTGGTATTATATTTTGGGATTTTAAAATTATTTTTGAATCTTAATGATGTGTTTTTTTCAAATTTAGCAGTTATGTTTTCTTTAATTAGTTGTATAATTGACGTTTTTTTGTAAACATTCTCTAATTTTGGAACTTGGAATTTAGAGAAAAGTAATTGTGTAGAGAAGGTTTTTCTTTTTTCAATATTAATTTTATAATTGATCTTTGGATTACTTTCACTGTGATTATGATGTTATGAACTTATCAGAATGTAATGATATTTTACATATGTTAGTTAATTTGAGACCATTTGGCACCTTTTTATCGATGCGCCCCTTAAGAAATGACAAAAAACAATTTTCGGCCCACCCTAGTAAACATACAGTATTACGTCTCAAACAGCCGAAACGACGCCCTTCGAAATCTCGGTATACTTCGGTCTGCGCGGTCGCCGCAGGGCTGCACTAACGTACGGACGCAAGCACTATGAGACACTCCCGCGTATACGTTTTCGCCAATTCATGGCACCCCAAACCCTAAAGAGTCAGTCAATGGGCAGCCCTGGTGCGTGTTTAACCAAGTTTAAGTACCAAGCGGCCGTAGGTATTTATTTCAAGGACACTGCCGAGATAACATACTGTATACTTTACTATACCGTGGTTACATTGTGTAAAGTGATCACCGAAGTCAGCCTGTGATACTGTAAATACCCACAAAAGTATGAGTACCTGCGTGAAAAATTTCTAGAGGCAATACAAACGGCGTGCATCGGCATTTCTAGAGACAAGTGGAATATTCTCGAGTGACTAGTGCGAATTACAGAACAAAGCTCAAGTGTCACTGTATACGATTCACGTCCACTTTGATTAATTTCAAGTGTTTTACTTCGTCTCCACCGTTTAATTTAAAATGCGGGACCATGTGTTACGTCCTCACCTGTGGATCTGATGATGGCCACGGGTCTGGCCATGGGCGGCAGGGGGGGAGGGGGCAGCATGCTGCTGGTGAAGTAGTGAGGCTTCGGACTTCTCGACATTCCTCCGTGAACCTGGAACAAAAGAACGTTCTGAACACTGATGTTGAAAGGATATTTTTTTGTGATATTTTACGACATTTTGTTAATATATTTTTAATTATTTTTTGCAGTTTCGTTTCCTTAAATTATTAACCTACTCGTTTGACTCGACTCAGCATTATTACCATAACAACACAATATTTATTGACCCAAACACCTACATATTTTATTTCACTAAGACACTTTTGCAACACTGAATTGAATCAAGAATGCAAGATACTGAAATCGTGTTGAATCAGCATCAATTTTCTCCCTACAAATGCATATAATTCTAATCTAAACACTTGTATACCCTCTGTATGAATTACACAAAGTTGAGCCCGCTGTCTTTTTTGTAGTGTACATCCTTAATCTATTAACCTTCTCATTTGATCCGAATCGGCAGAATTATCACGACAATACAACACTGCTTGATCTAAATAACTTAATTGTTGTTGTCAATAAGACACTTTTGCAGTACTGAATTGGGTCAAGTATGCATGACACTAGAATCGTGTTGAGTCATCGCCCCACAATAAATAAACATTCGTACTATGTGTAGAAGCAGTAATGATCATAGTGTTACCTGTAAGGTTTGGGGGCCGTCAGCAGTGTCCTGACAGACGAAGGTAACGAAGTCAGAGAGGGTATCAGGGTTGGAGCCACCAGGAGCACCATGACCGTCTCCTCCATATTTCCCCCCCAGTCCTGAATGGTGCAGCACTGATTGGGGTAGGACTTCGCCTGCAATTAAACAATATTATTGATGAAACATCTTTGCTGTCGGTAAACCCCAGGGCTTTAGGCCGTCAATTACCATTGTTTTTATCAAAAATTACTTTTATATTAATTGAATTTAAAAGTGTTGGATCATAAACAAGTAAAAACTGTACTCTAGCTCAGTCGATTATTAATATTTAAAGCATTAACTCTGTGGTTAGACATTATAACAGAGTGTTAGTTAACCTTATTAAACTGAAAATCAAAACAAAAACGTATAAAACAATGTTTATATCCATCTATAAAAGAAAACAGTAATAATAATAATAAATGGAGAAGAATTTTATTTATAGATAAATTAACTAATACTGTATCCAAGGCTTTACCTATAAATATTAAACCAGCTTTCTATATTAACAATAAGATAGGAAAAATACTTATTAACAATAAAGATAAAAATGATATAATGGACAACTCAGAAATCTACCAGTTAACATGTAGCTCGTGTCCAGCACATTATATTGGAAGGACATCTCGTAATTTTAATACTAGAATCCAAGAACATATGAGGTGTCACCTCATAGAAAATGATCATAAATTTGACGCAAAAACAGGTGTAAAAATATTAAACACTAATAATAAAGGTTTAAAATTGAATAATTTAGAAATTTTTTACATTAGAAAGGCGGTGAATAATAGAGCACCCCTAATTAACAACCAAAATTAATTTTCCATATAGCCCTTTGTTTAATTTAACGTTCACAAAAGATGGGGTAACACCCACTTTAGACCCCGCCCCCTCTCACTCTCTTTCGGTAGATCCCTGATGGTTCATTAGGCTAACAGTGCATGTTTGTCCCTGACAAGACTAACACGCATGTGATCAATTATTAGTGGAAGTGTAACAATACTATGGTTGAGGTGTGTAGTGTTGTGAATGTAGTGGTGTAGTGTTGGTCCTGACGAAGAGACGGGTACGTCTCGAAACGGTAGACCTAAAATCTGGTAGTGGTTTTAACAAAGTTAACTAACAATCTGTCAGTCGATTATTAATTATGGACAAATTGGTCGGGGTTGATCTTTCAAAACGCCACTTCATCCATTTAAAAAAGCACAAAAGGCATTAATTAACATTGTTTATAAAATACCATATTATAGATATTAATCCTACAGGCCCTTTTCTGAATTTAAATTACTAGACGTCAGACAACTCTATATATCTACAATTTTAAAACACCCTAACAAGAATTCTGACATCCATATACCAGGGCAACTAACTCACGCAACAAGAATTATTACAAATAGAGACACCTAGAGTAAGAACTAGCTATGGACAACGTCACCATTCCTGACACCTAAAATTCAATGCAAAGTAGTGAAATACCTAGATTTTTCATGACATGCACATACATACTTCACATGTCAGCAAAAACATATTTTACAATATGCACTCCCTCAGCTTAAGGGGGGGTAAGGTTTTTAACTTTTTTTTTTGCATTTTATTTTTATTTTTTTAAATGAATGTATAACATCGCAAGAATATTGTGTCAAAATTTCAAGTCAATCGGAGCAAAATTGACAAAATTATGAACATTTGAGCGATACTCAAACTGATTTTCTATACCTGCTCGGGCAGCTAAGAGTCGCGCTCATCTGAGGACTACCGGACGCGCTATTGTATTGGAAGAGTTTTGCGTAGACAAGGACAAAAAGATGCTGATGATGAAAGCTCTTTGCCGTGTGAACATGGCATCGACGATTATGTGTAAGTATAAAATAAGTGTCGAGTTTTATTTTGAATTTTACAGTGTGCAAAACTTTAAAGCGTTTTCCCCACATCTCACGTTTTCAAAGCCGGTGTCCATCATAACTTCAAAACTACTGCACCGATCCTTTTTAAATCTTGAACACTATTTCTGTACATAATTTACTAGGTAACGCTGGAGACTTTTTTTCAAATATATTATTAATTTTTTATTTTTTATTAACAAATTAGTCGACATTTTTCGCAAAAAATCGCGTTTGTCCCTTCAAAGTGTTCCAAAAAATTGAAATTTCAAAAAATCCTCACAGCTTTACCTGGGAAAACTTATTATCTAACGAATGAACTCGGATTTTTTGATTTCAGATGATCTAGCACCAAGTTATGATGGTCACCGCAATTCTACTTGTTTTCCGAGACACGTTCAAATAATTGCTGCCATTGCCATATTTTTTAATACTTCTTCTTGAAAATTTTACACAATATTCTTCAAATGTCATACTTTAATGTACCATTGGTTTTAATAAAGAGATTTTAACTGTGTCGTCACGAAAAATTTACAAAAACATGCCTTTTTTGTACGAATTAACCTTACCCCCCCCTTAATATGAGATCCGAGATACGAAAGAATACTGATTAAGAACACGTATAAAACATTTAAAAATTTGGTAATGTATGGATGTTCTTACGGTGGAATTGGTGAACCATTGCGTTGTGTAAAGTGATCACTTAAGCCAGCTCACACAGGTCATAAAGACTTCCATACAGGTCTCCCATATAAATATATGTAGCTTTGACTTTGTGAGACTTCTGTAATCCCAATTCCAATAATAATATACTTCTTTGTCTGTCCTGTAACGTCCGTGACTTTTTTTCTTTTTTTAAAAACGACAAAAGGTCCATGGATATTTGGTCCAACGATAAAAGATCTACGGGAATTTGGTCCAAATACAAAATGTCCATGACAAATTCCCACGTGAAAAAATTATTGTCTTATTATCTCAATGATAATAATTTTTTTGTCTGTCTGACGGTAACTGCCTGTGTCGTCTTTTTTCTTTTTTTCTTTAAATAAATACTTATTCTTTAGGAACCGACCAAAATGTTAAATGTATTATGGTATTAATAATCTCCCCCAAACATAACAGAAAAAAATTAATATTGAAACAAAAACATATACACAAACACCTACTAGACACATAATATAATCATGAAAATGTAAAATACATATTTATATCTTGTACCTGTAATACTTCTGCTTTATACACAAGTCTTCTGATTCTCATAGAGATAGTAATAAAAGTAACCCATAAAATTCAAGTTTTTATTGTACTCCCTTTCTTTGTAAAATATAACAACAATTAAAGACGAATTAAAACATATAACATAACACTAAACTTACAGTAATTTAATATATTTCTAAAATGTCAGATGTTTTGAGCTTTGATAAGACACTTCAAGCTTTGAAGATTAAATTCTGAAAACGTTTGTCAGTCAATTTAGATTTTCGACATTCGTAGTGAAGTACCTATTATGTATACTGACGGAGTAATTCAAATTTAGAAAATATTCCGCGACGTTATCGGGCCGCCGTTGCTAGTAATAATAAGTTTTGTAATGATTCCAATTTGAAAAAACTATTAAAATTTATAAAATCCAAAATTATACTAAAATTATTATTATTTTTTAACGAAAATTTGATAGATCTTCGCTACGACTCTGCTTGCATAGTTTCAGCTCGATTGGATCACGGGAAAAGGGTTAAAAATCGATCCAAAGTTTTTTCGACGGCAAGCAAGCAGACGCCACGAGTTAATATAAAGGGAGTAAAAAAACAAAAAATAAATAAATATATATTACTCACCGTTAGAATATATTCCGGCGTGGTGGTCGGCAGTTCCGCCGTGCGGCTGGTAGAAGATGGTGTTAGGTCCGACCAGAGCGCCTCCACCCTGGCCTGAAGACGTCACCAGGCTGTTGGGCGCGTTGTGGGGGAGACTCGAAACTGTACATGAGAAGGGTGCTGCTTAGTCTAGGGACCGGACTTCGACTTCTTCAACTCGCCAGTCAACACTACACTACATCCTCAACTCGCAAACCAACACCATTGGGGACATATTCCAGAAGGCGCAAAAAATAGAGATGCGAACACGCAATAGAATGGAATGGACACAACGATCCATGGAGAGATCTATGCTTGGCGTAAGCCTGAGACATTTAAGAATTAGAAATGATGAAATTAGGCTGCTTTTGGCAAACTCAAACATATCTTCGAGAACAAAGAGATCCCAATTGGCCTAAAAAGGAAAGCCTTTGAATCGTGCATACTGCCAGTGATGACGTACGGAGTGGAGACAATGGCCCTTACAAAGAAAAGTGTAGAAAAGCTCAAATGCACGCAACGATCCATGGAGAGATCCATGCTTGGTGTAAACCTAATAATATAAGATTTAAGAGAATTAGAAATGATGAAATTTGGCGCAGAACTAGAGTAGTGGATATCATGGATCGTGTAGCGAAGCTAAAATGACAATGGGCAGGACATGTTGCAAGGCAAGATGCTTCAAGGTGGACTCCCAGAGTTCTGAAATGGAGACCATGGGAAAACAAAAGAGGCGTGGGAAGACCTCAAAAGAGATGGGCCGACGATATAGCCGCTGTGGGGGGAAGAAATGGCTACAACTAGCAAATGACAAGGAAGGATGGAAGGGTATGGAAGAGGCCTGTATCCAGCAGTGGAGAGATGAAGACTGAGGAAGAAGAGGAACACGGAACTGTGTCGCATCAATATTCTTACTATTCTTCTATACACTTCGGGGTTTTGAATGAAAAATGTTATTCACACTTTGGGTGAAATGTCGATAGTTACGGACAAAAGTGACATTAAGGGTTGCATTTTTTTTCAATATTTCTGACTTATTTTCAGTAAAACGTTGGATTATCGCTGCAGTAACTTATATGGAATATCAAAAAATCATTCGCTTTAATACAAGTGATTAACTTGCCGGAGTACTTGAATGACGCTCGAACCACCGACCACCAGATCACTAGACGAGCGTCACGACCACTACACCAACAAATCTGATTTTTTTGATCTAGTGTAATCGGTAACCTGCTGGTTAGAGTGCTACACCACATTGAAATTTTTTTTAAATAATTTTTCTGATTCTTTTAAGTTCTAAGAAAAATTTCAGTCATCATTCATCCAAAAACTAAAATATTGCATGTCTTACTAATAACATAATTTATGATGTTACGGTGTTTTAAAATTTATTTTAATTAAAGAACTGTGCTCCGATTGAGTTCGTGTCCAGTGACTTTGTGAATAATTAATGAATCGATAATTAATTTAGATACATATTTAATTTCGTTTTTTTTATCAAAATATTTGTTTCTTTCAATGTGCTACCTGCACGCGCCTGCGATATACGTCACAAAAATATCTACAGGAAACCGAACCCGAAACCTTTCGGATGACGAGCAAGTATCGTGCCCACTGGACTACGAGCTGCTACAATACCACTGGCAAAACACTAGTAACTTTTTTTTTTAATTAAATAAATACGCGCCTTCCATATTTTCCTTCATTTTCCATAAAAAAACTGATGAAAAAGGCTATTTTTCGCTAAATGAATATATCCCTGGACAGTTTTCGTCCATAAAACAAATACTTTAACCACTAAGCAAACCTTTTGTCAAAGAGTCAAATGAGTCATTCTCTTTTTTTTGTAGTTAAAATGTCCCTGTCCATTTTCGTGACGTAGTGGTATTTAAAAATATTAAATTTTGTTTTGTTTAATAATATAGGTTTGATGATACCTTCTCATAATAATACCACCTCAAAAGTTTTAGAAACTCTAAAGAAGTGAGGTTTTAATTTTATTTAATAAATAATAATGATTGTGTACCAAACAAAAAAAGAGAACGACCCAAATACAAAGAAAAAAAAATGTTCCTTAATTAATATTACAGTTATGGCATAATGTAAAAGCACACAACATGCAAGCTATACTATAAATGATTAAAACTAGTATACACACAATCGGTTAAATAGTCATATTATCACTAGATTCTGAAAACGAGAGGAACGTTACATTATTTAATGTTTTCCGAACAGTCTGGACGTTTTTGGAAAGATCGAATGAGCGAGAATATACGAAAAGATTCGAGAAATCTCATAAATTACCTAGAGCTTGCAGAGGCGAGCGATTATTTGCTCTGACAGCTGCGATGGGAAAATTCTAATGCGACGAATCAGTGCGAATTACGAAATAGTGTTCTAGCTTAAGTTCCACCGCCCACCGCGGCTGACCCGTGACAATATTTTCACGGAAAAAACATTTTAGTGTCTTTATCAATTAACCAAAAGTCACTGGACACGATTTAATTCGGAACACTGTTCTTAAATTTACAGTCACTAAACGTTTCTAAGATATTTAACACGCTTATTACTACATCGTTTCTTAATTCTCTGTTCCTACGCTTCAATTACTTTCGATTCAATCAATTTTGCACTAGAAAACTTTTCGCATCTCGGTAGGTACTCGCCCGATTTACTCGATTTACGCATAGATTAAACGTCAATCAAAGACTGATCACGTGGCACTTGCTTCGCCTTTTATATACAAAACATGTTGGTTTCAAAATGTCTCAGGAAATTTCGTTACATTTCAAGTGTTTTGTAGACTTTCAATTCAATTTAATAGACGTCGATTCCAGAAAGTTCCACAGTGTTATGGAGTCTTTGAGAAATTTCGATACTGCGCAGTTCCTTTTGGTTCACTATCTGGTTACATTATTTTGACGTCAAAAGCACAGCTCAAAAAAACAACACAACACCAATAATACAATCAATCCAAGAACGGAGCATGCATGAGAAAAGAAGCACACGATAAAGGAGACATAAAACTAAATGCGGCAGCAATTTTATAGAAGCCAAACAAAAACAAATGCACAAATAATGATTTCTTGCAAGATCAATAAGCCAAACAAAAACAATTACACAAACGATTTCTTGCAAGACCAAGAAGTGATAAAGGAGAATCTATTAAAGTCTATTAAAGAAGTAGAAAATGTAGTTGTATATACCGCAATACTCACTGAAGCAGCCGCCCACCAGCATCGCCTGCGGAGTGGCCCTGTCCGCGGCGGAGTCGAACCCTGAAGGCGGCGCCGATGGCTGAGGAGCCGGACTCCCGTACCCTCCGCAGTAGTACCCGCCCTGCTCCAGCTTGATGGACCCAGACCCGCCGCCGGACCCGCCGCCCTCGTCACCAGTCTCCTGGAGTATGGACGCTGCTGGGATACAGGCACAAGGTCAACATATTGATCCGTAAGACACATTACTGCAGCGTGTATTTTTACGCTTTCGGCGTCGTGCATACTCGACCCAAAACTGTGTCGCGAAAGTGACAAAATAATTAAGTAAGGTAGAAGCAGTGTTGAGTTGATACGATAATACTGCTGGCTTGTGCCGAACGAATAGGTGGAATATAATTGCATCCATCGACTAATCAGATTAATGTTTCATCAGTGACCTTGCTTAACTGCATCAGAGGTTGTATATATAGAGCACGCCTGTCCATAAAAGGAATAATATCCTAAAAACAATAGTTATGAAAATAGCCATATCAAATTTTGCACATTTTTTTTATATTTCTGATATTTTTTCTGAAAAACGTTGGAGCATCAATAAAATAAATAAAGTTTAATATCGAAAATCATTCGCTTTAGTACAAATCAAAAAAAATATATTAAACCATGCAAAAAACCGGTTCAAATTTCAAAAAGGTTTAAGAATGTTCTTAGGTTTTCACGGCCACTCAGAATCTTCTGGTTTATGTCATCTGGGTTATTATGCCGTGTTATTACGACCTTTCTGGCCAGAAAGGTCGTTATAACAAATATACTTCAGAAGACATAAACCAGAAGATTCTGAAAATCTTTCATTTGACTCGTATTAATGTGAATGAATTTTTATAATCGATATAGATTACTTAAATGATAGTCCAACGTTAAATGTAACTCATAAATATTGAAAACAATGCAAATTTTGAAGAAGCTAATCTCAATCCACTATTTACATTAGGATTTTTGAATCACCATTTAAGAATTATTCTGTTAAGTATTGTTGAGAATCTCTGTTACATCTTGTGCAATACTTTCGCCATGGCATACTCAATGGCAAATCAGAATTTTGCTTTGAGATTATGGATAGTGGTTAAAATTTCTAATCTATCCCACTATGTTTAACTTTATTAATGGAATAAATTACCTAGTCTTATATTTAGATAAAAAATGTATTCTACAGAAATTTATCATCTTCTGTGCAGATTTGGGCTCTTCTGCTAAGGATTTAGATTTCCTTTCAGGATCCATTATTATACCTAATTTCGAAGCGTTAACCAGATAGGTCACGCACACGGCGAAACGACCCAGAAAACTCCACACAAAAGATTCTAAATAGCCGCATAACCCTGAGAACATTTAAATTAAATATCTTGTGTTGGTTTAATGATTTGGAGAAGCGCGGGAGGGTTATGGATTAGATTAGAAGGTTGAAGCAAAAAATCTTGCAGTAACATCATCTGAGGAGTTTTGAAAAAAGGACGAGATTAAGGAAAAGAATTGGAACCAGGAAAGGAAGGACAACTTAAATAGTAAAGCCCTAAAGGCGACTAAAATTAGCTAGACTCAAGAACCATTATACTTTTCCCAATTATTCAAAGAATTCAAAGAAGATTTCTACTTTGTGGTACTGAAATAAGATTAATGAAATGATGCTAAGAAGAAACATGACCCATAGTGACATAATGACATATAGTGACATAGTGAAACATTGTGACACCCGGAGCAGTGGAAATCTTCAAGGTTTGATGAATTTAGGTCAGCTAGTGAATTTCATAAGAAGTATAATAAGTTCTCTTATTGTAAAATTTATTTGTGCGTCATCATCAGGCCAAAAGACTAAGATTAAATATATTTTTCTATTGGAATTCTTGGAACTGGATTGTACAAGGTTGAGTCAAAAATTATCTACACTTTTGCCATAACACACCTTCAATGTTTACATACTGCCTTCTGCGCACGTATGCGAAATTTGATCCCAATCGCGTTATTTGCCTTTCGGCTATAAAACTTCGGCTATATATGTAAACTTGTCCGTTCCGGTAGCGGTTAGCACCAAGGAGGAACAACGAGCAGTGGTCCAATTTCTCTGGTGAGGTGAAAGGCTGTGAAAGGATCTGAAATGTTTTTTTTTTTTGTGGATCGACAAGTTCGAAAGAGGCCGGATGAGTGAGACGCATGAAGAGGAAGCAGGACACCCGTCAGTCTCTACCACGGACCACAAGATTCAGCAATCTCGGGAATATTTCTAGTGACTAGGCGAATTACTATGTATAGTAAAGTCTATGCGAATTCCCACAGACTTATATTAATTAACAGGAAACAGTGCAAAGGTAGCTTTAGGGCCAACCGAAAACCTTACTTTTGGAAGAAATATGCAAACTTGTAGACCAAGTGCATTGACAAGGGAGGCGACTGTAGAGTTCAAAGAAGATTTTGTATACGCGTTGAATTTTGGTAAATTTTTGGGTAAATAAGTTGAAGAAACGAAAAGTGTAGATAGTTTTGACTCGCCCTCATATTTGCTGATGGGTACCTCTATTGTATAAATGATCTAAATGTTCGTAGTGCAGTACACATTTATTGGACATTACAAATTTTTAAAAAATGTTGCCATATCGATCACCTTTAGATATTTTCCACAGCTCCCTTGAGGAAAAGACGCCGGTGGCCATGATGATGTCGTTGCAGATGACGCCATTGTATGGATTGTGGCTGAAACCTGCAACAAGTTACGAGAAACTTCTAGAAAAAATTGACACGACGTCTTTGACGGGGGGAATTGCGGCTCGGGGGAAGGGAAGATGGTTGAGAGATTAGCTGGAACAAAAAAAGACACTCAAAATTCAAAAACACCAACGGAAATGAAAAATGAAATAACACAAAGGTGATGACTTAATTTACTGGTGGTCAAAAAAAAACGTGCTGTAATCCTAAACGAGTTGTCAGATGTGGTGATTTTATTGGATCTAGGATCTATCATCGCCAACAATTCACAGCCTATATAGAAATCAGGAGGTAATTTTCAAATTTGACCAAATCGATTTTGCGGTTATGTGACTTTTAGATGTACTGCGCAAAAATTAATCTTTAAGGTTATGTTTAAATTAGTTTTTAACGTTCATCCAAAATTATGATAGTCAGAAGTTCATAATTCAGACTATATGCAGTTTTTTTAATAATAGTATTGCCAAAAGAACTTAGCAGCTTAGGCACTAGAATATGTGCTTCACTAATTAATCAGCCGATAAATGCCAAAACCGCATTTAGAAAAAGCAGTTTATTTTATAAGACGCTTTTGTACCTAAATATTCTATATGTTATAAAATAATAAATATAATAAATTGGAAGTACTTTGCCACTATTTAAAAAAAATATTAATGGTGTTATACTGAGTGATAATAATGACATCAAAATGTCTTTGGTGTCCATTTTGTCATTGTGTAGACACACTACTTGTATTTTTACTGGACCCGTAGTGACACAAAACTACACAGGGAAGACATTATTGATGGCATTATCAACTGCAGGTACGCAAGTACCCAACTGTAGAATACAGGTATCAGTTTATTTATGTGGTCATCAAATTGTATTATTTATTATACGCGAGCAAACATACAATTTTTTTTCACTTTTTTACAAAAAGTGTTCTTGTTCTTTTATCTGTAATTGTATTAAACAATATATACAGTAATCCCTCGCCACTTCACGCTTCGACTTTTGCGGCTTTGCTCTATCGCGATTTTTTTCAAATATTGTCATATGTATGACTTTTTGTATAAGTTATATTTCATATCAGAATTCATGTTAGATCGCCAATTACGTATTTAAATATTTTTTTCAACGCCCGTACAAATGAGCGGTCCCTGCCACTCTAGAAAGAATAGTTTTACATTTTACCACTTTTATCACGTCCCCCCATCCGTTGTTATAAAATATTTCTCGAAACGTTCGCAAATGCGGTGAGTCACTTAGTCAAAATCTACTTTTGCCTTGCAAACAAAATTCGACCTTATCGGCGCGCGGCGCTCTGATATGCCATACATTTCGGAAGATTGATTTTCGAATAAAATATAATTGATTGAAGTTTTTTGCGTAGGCGTCTGGTTGCTTTATAAATGACCCCCCCACGGTCATACAAACTAGTATAATGGTGACTAGGGGAGTTTTCTTTCGTGTCTAGATTGTTAATACCCTTACGTAAAGTATCGTAAATAGGTTTTGTATGCTCCGACTAGAAAAATATTCAATTTTTTAACAAAGAATCCTACTTCGCGGAAATTCACTAATCGTGGTAGATCAGGTGGTTGCTCCACACACCTTTACACGACAGCAAAATGACGTCTACCTTTGCGACGACCTGATTGATTGAAATGAATTTGGCATTGTCTAGATTTTTCCACTATTAAAAATTAATCGCATATTTAAAAGGCTCTTTTTTAGCTACTTGACAAAAATCACATAATGTCAATCACTTTTAAAATTAAGTTTGAAGTTGACTACCTTTGAAAATTAGCTCCTGACATTCATATTATTTAAAACATCTTAATTTCTTAGTTGGTCTATCATTCAAGTTAAGATTCCAGGCGAGTTTGGCCCTGGTAATTGTTGGGCTGTGAATTTTAAGCGAGGAGGAATTGTTGGAGAAGTTTTTAATGGACTGTCAAAAATTCTTCGTCTTGAAAATTGGATAAAATACAAATATTTAATAAAAATGTAATAACGTCAAACGATGAAAATACAAACACTTGGCGATATAGCACATCATTTAAAATAAATGTTCTTATTTATTAAAAGTGAAAGCTGCTGTCCAGCAATTGGACTATCAGAACCTGATTTAAAAAGCAATGTTTGTTTAATTTGTTTTGTTACAATGTGTGATTGATTGCCTAAACTAATTGATCAAATATATGGAGGATGGTTAAGTGGAATGTGTATCAAAAGGACAGCTAGAACAATATCGATCTGCCTCCATAAATCAAAAATTATGGTGAGCTGGAGCAGTATTTATTGGCTGGTGGACGACCGGCTTTCGGTTTGACTTACTATAGAGTAGTAGCCAGCGACTGTTATACGTTATAGTGTCAAACCTGAAATATGTGCTGTAGATGTACACTTTATATTATGACATTTGAGTCCGGGGGATTTTGGCAGATAACAGGTAATACAAATACAAAAAAATGTGTAAGTAAAATGTTTCGTGACCGCCGGGCTGCCGGCCGCGAAATGATTTTGATTGGTCGAAACTGACGCCCGACGTATTCTACGCCAACCGCTAGTCCGGATTTAAACCTTAAAAAATCTGACCGGTGACAGCTGGAAAGCGTGTGTGCCGGTGTCCTTTTCTTTTGAGAACTTTTGAGAATCCACCAGTTCACACCAGCCTTTCGGAATACACAGATCGATCTGTTCCGGATTCGACGAAGCCGGGGGAATTGGAGATTGAATCCACACTCGACAGACTGGGAAAAAGCTGTAAGTACAATTAATCAGCTGTGTACGTAGTTAGCTTTGGCCTAGTGTATCTCGGGTGTCAGAATATCAATCATTATCGGTGGAGATTGGGAAGGAAAATATTTCTTTCCTAATTCCGACACGTGTGCGGTGGTGGCGTCCGTCATCGCACATAAAACGTTTTAATATAAGGTATCAAGTAGTGGCCTGAATAAAATATATAAACTTCAGGTTTGTTACTATAAAAAACCTCAATTATTATTTCTGTAAGTGAAAGGAACAACCGAATGAGTCAATAAAATCAAGTTTTGAATTAAGTATGCAGAGTTGTTCTTAAGAAAATTTGATGATTTATTATCTCGATAAAACAAGTGCAAAATATACATGAGTATGATTAGAAAGACAATGATAGGTACTCTAAGGACCATAGCCTCCGGCCACCCGCCGGAGGTCTACGAAAGACTGACATGCCTGCCTAGGGCGGGTGCTTCTTTTATATAATTTACGAACAAAGGACTTGGAGTGCGGCTGTGTGAGTGTGAAGAAATCGTTCGAAATGCTGATGGTGCAATGACCTGCCGGTCGCGCGGTCTTGCTCGTGCCTCTATTTCCTTATGTGGCATTACTTGCCACTGTGTGTGTGTGTGTGTGGTCTAAATTGGTGGTTTTCCGCATAGTGGTATGAATTCCACAGGCTTTAAGAGATTTTTCCTAAACAAATAAAATTCCCAAATTTTGTTTTGGCCCTCCAGAAAACCTGCGTTTTTATACTCATTCGGTTGTTCCTTTCGCCCGCATATTTAAAGAACTGTATAACCCGTAAAAAGCGTCTGGTAATCATTAAATACGAGTGTATAGTACTGTCCCGTTAAACATATTAATCAGATCTATCTGTTATCTGCCAAAGTCCGCCGAACTCCAATGTTTTATTATATCCAAACCTTCTTACCTAGTATAGTGTACATCTTCAGAGATCATTTCAGATTTGATACTGTAATGCAAATCTCGCGGTCGCTGGCCCTCGGCCTAATAGTACACAGATGCTGCCCAGCTTACCACGTGTGTATTAGAAATAAATTAAGATGAAAGAAACACATTAAGAAAGAACACAGAAAATACAACAAGCAACACAGCGAGTCGTGCAAACATCGAAACAGAGAAACATCAAAACAGGTAGCATGCTTCAAGACCAGTCACAGTTGATGCTTGGGATGCCGCGCCAGGCGCAACGAGAGTGAGTGTTTTCTATCGACCACGAGGAACTACCACGCCAGAAACACTGAAACAACGCCATGCCACGACAGCGGTTTACCTTTGTTCTTCCCGTCATTTTCATGGTCTTTGTTTTTGGACTGAGTCTGGTAGTTAGTCCCGCTTAGGATATCTGAAAATAAGCCATTTCAAAATGAAAACGCCGCTTTGTAGAGAACAACCGCTTCGTTTTGTAGTCTCCGTGTAAGCTTCTATTTTGCCTAATACTATCATGATATTCAGGTGATTATTTTTGATGTGAAACATCCTAGAACCGTATCGCACCACGGTAGACCTCTTTCCATTTTAGAAATACAGTCGAATTAGTATGTTTAAGACGTGCGTACGACGCATATTTTTTCGTTGTGTTGGTGTTTATGGGTATAAACACCAACACAACGATACACTGTGCTTTGTGCGCATGGCTTACTCAGTATTTTTTTATACTCAATGTCTTTGAGTATAAAAAAACATACAGTGTCTCCGTTCGTTAGGAACTGAAGAAGGACTCTTCACAACGTAGAAGAAAATAATTCTTGCATATTTAAGGCATATGCTAGAAGAGACGGAGACAGCCGGAAAGACTGGGAATGTACAAAGACGAAGAACAAAAGATGATATCAAATAAATGGGACAGACTAAGATTAAAAATGATAAGAAACTAAAGAAGAAGAAAAAATGAACTGTGTTATGGCTTTATTGTATTATATTTAAACTGGTGTCTTACGAATTCGATTGTCTTTCTTATATGAAAAAAGGTCTACAATACGCTCAAGATTTAGCGCAGTGGGAAACGTATTTATTCTTGTGTACGGCCGTTTGGCATTTGTCGGGCGTGGACCGGTTTTTTGCCAGAGTTTTTAAATATTGTGGCACGAGACTTTGACCACAATCGTGTTTCTTTGGTAACTCGGGTATTGGTGAAGGCTGACGTCTCACCCAACACGTCACCAACACACGAGTGTCATAGGTTCGCCATCGCACAGAAATGCCAGAATGCATGCGTAAATCATCGAACAAATGTTCATCAAATGACGTCACGCCTCTAGTTAATTACTCTACAGTGCACGCTTATTACTTATATTGCTACATACACTCTAATTACTACACAGAGCTTAGCAATATAACGCAGTTATTTCTCAAGCCTATCGCAAGTTAGTCTGACGGAGTGACTGCAAGTTAAATGGCCGATAATTTGGCAATTTGTGATTTCGTTTAGATAAAATAAATTGCAATAAATTCGTATATATTTTTTTTAAATAGAGATGTGAACACGGAATACGTGTTACATCAATATTACGACTATTTTCAAACTAAGCTAAACGCTTGTGCTATGATAATAGGACTAACTTGCTGGTTTGGAGTGAGTTTCGAACCCGCGACCTTTGGATCACGAGGCGAGAGTCCTAACCACAAGACCAACAATCTATTTATTTTTATATATTTCACATTTCATGAAAGTTCGCCAACTATCCAGTTAAAATTCATCGACATTAAGACGAAATTGGTTTATATGCCTCCCATGAGCATATTCACCAACAGGATGTTTCACATCAATCTTTCATGAATTTTTAAAAATTATTGTCTTTGAGTATAAAAAAACATATAATCGATACAGTGTACCCGTTCGTTAGGAACTGAAGAAGGATTCTTCACAACGTAGAAGAAAATAATTCTTGCATATTTAAGACATATGCTATGAGACCGAGACAGCCGGGATACTGGAAATGTACAAAGACGAAGAACAAAAGATGATCTCAAATAAACGGAACAGACTAAGATTAAAAAATTATAAGAAACTGAAGAAGAAGAAGAAGAAATTAATTCTGTGTTGGCTTTATTGTATTATATTTATGCTGGTATCTAATTTATATACATCAAGGTATTGAATTTCAAATAAATAAATAAATAAATAAGAGCCTCGTTATAACAGTGGAGGTGTTTGCGTTATAGAAGCAAACCAAACGATCAATATACGTAGTCATTTTCTATCAGTAGCAATTGACTGTCGCCCAAAGAGTACCTACATTTTTACAATTCAAGATATTATTTATTATCTAGAATTTTTGTCGCGAATTTCTAAAGATTTACTCCACTGTGTACATTTCGGATTTCTTATTAAATTATTTAGATTATTACTAACGTTTACATTAATCGACATGGCAGATATTTAGTGGCGGAATATGATTATTATTATTTATTACTTATGCACTACACACAACTGAGTCATATTTATTTATAATGATTATGTTGATGTTTGGCATCTGGTCGTCATATTTCAAAAAACTGTAACGCTTTCAAATCTTTAACCCCCAAAAATTTCATCACATTTATCTTTGTGCAATCTTCTCCATTGGCTTACAATCCGACAACGACATAACATCCATGTTTTATCTCTCCTTAACAAGTCCTTTTCTATCCTCACTCCTTAACACTTTATCGTCGATGAAAAACACTGATACTCTTGAAACTCGAGTACTAATATATAAAAAAAATATAATTAAACTAATGTGGATAACGTATCTCTCATGATAAAATAATACCTAGTACGCCATTTAATACGGATTTTACAGGGGAGGCAAAAAACTGCATAATACCTGGATTCTTTACAATAAATAGAATACAATGAATTACTGTAAAGGAATAAAGGTTACAAATTATTATTTTTAAGATACAAGCGTTTGCCAGATTACGTATCCACACGTATTAAAGACAAACACAAAAAAAATTAGTTTTGACAAAACTGCGGTATACGAGGTATTGTTTTTTCATAAGCAATACATGTAGTTTATATTTTCCATGCATTTAATGATCGTCATGAATAATCTCTGCAATATTAACTCCAAATCCATCAATGATATAACTTTTGCGTTATTTGCACCGATATACAATAACAGACTGAATTAAAACAAATCGTTAGCGGAAGACCTCGACCCAGAAACCGAAGTCGAATGCAGAATTGAAGCATCGCGAGCTGCTTTTAACAAAATGAGACAGATATTCTGCGATGACAATCTTAACCTGAAACTTCGACAGCGACTGGTCAAATGTTATATATGGTCAGTCCTGCTGTACGGAGTGGAATCGTGGACCCTCAAAGTGAGTAGCATGAACCGGCTGGAGGCGTTCGAAATGTGGATACATCGGAGAATGCTCCGGATACCCTGGACGGATATGGTCAGCAACACAAGAGTTCTTCAAAGAGCTAGAGTGAATAGAGAGTTGCTGACAAATATCAAAATCCGAAAGGTATCGTATTTGGGTCATGTGCTCAGAGGAGAAAAATATGAATTGCTCCACCTGATTCTTATGGGCAAGATAGAGGGTCGTAGAGGTGTTGGAAGGAGACAAATTTCCTGGCTCCGCAATATACGCGACTGGACGGGCATAAGAAGTGTTGGAGAGCTGTTTCGTGCTGCCCAGGACAGGAACGCTTTCTCTCGGGTGATAGTCAACGTTGGGGGGACCTGACATGACACCAAAAGAAGAAGAAGTTAAACGCGAATCGTAATCACTGACAGAGTGAATCGATGCATAATTCTAAATTCTAACCCACTAAGCTAAAAAGCAGCATCTCCATTAAACAAATTACTGAGTAAATCTTAAACACAAATGAAGCAATTTCTATCATTCAAATGAATATTAATTTATTTTTTCGCTAAGTCAATAGACATTGAATTAATACGGATAAGGTTATTTTATTTTATCTGAGGTATTTTTATATAGTTTAAACCTTAAAACAGCAAATAAGCTACACGTTACATACCCCAGATGGATATACTGCAAACTAAAAATGCTTATATTTTAATATTTAGATGGAAATACGGCAAACAAGCTTATTAGAAAGGTAAAATATAACCTCAAGTATCCAAAACCACAAAAAAAAAAAACATTTTTCAAAAAGTATAGATTTGCTGCATTTTAGCTTAGTGGGACAGAATTACCTGGCGTTTTTTTTATTTGACGTTTATTTGGCATTTGTCGAAATAAAATTCTGTGTAAATTAAAGTGTATCCTATCGAGGAAAGGGTGGAGTCATTTCGGTTCGGTGAGGGAATGATAAAGAAACGGGTAAAAATAAACGGTATACTGATTAATTCGTTGAGATGCGCAGATGATATTTGGTGCTGGTTGACAAGATTGAAGACCTTCAAAACCTCCTGGACGTTATAAACCCTACTGGGAAAGAGTTTGATCTGAACATGAACGTATCGAAGACCAAGTTTATGATATTCAGCCGACAGTCTCATGACGATCTGACACTACAACTTGAGGGGCAAACTATAAAACGAGACAATACTTTTAAATACCTCCTGATAAAGAACTAAGATGCCGCATGGAGACAGCTCGCACAATGTTTTTCAAACTGAAAACAGTGTTTTGCAATGACGGTTTAAACCTCAAAGTTAGGCTGCGGCTGGTGAGGTGCTATTATGGTCCATACTTTTGTACGGGGTTGAAACCTGGACTATAAAGGTTAATATGCTCAACCGACTGGAAGCATTCGAAATGTGGCTGCACCGACTCATGCTGAGAGTCTCCTGGGTTGATAAAATATCCAATGCGGAGGTACTGAGGTGGTCACCACAATAAAACGACGGAAAATCGCATACGTGGGTCGTGTTCTACGAAGTGATAACAATAGGCTACTTCAATTAATTATGAATTCACCCGTGGGATCAATCATCTTATAAGCAAATGAGAAGATTAATTGAAGTAGATGTTAACTACGACCCCGATTGTTAATGAACATGATATGATTTGAGTTTGTTTTCGTTTTTGGTTACGTCACAACGGCTGAAAATTATGCAACTGCTTATATATTTGAACTAAGCTAAACGCTTGTTCTGTGAAAATTCATTCAGTCGGTAACTGACTCGTAGTAGATGTCGTCATCAATAACCAATGAATGGGGTTAACGGTGTCGACATCATCGGCTCAGCCGGAGATAAAAGGGGTGTCAACCGAATGACACATGTCAGATTTCCACGGTCGCTACAGCTGTTATTACGTTGTTTTAGACAAATAAGGGGAGGGATGCTTTGCGACCTGAAGAAGTATTATATAACACTAACACTAAAACCCAGTTGTGTGTGTGTGTGTAGTAAACAAAGATGTCCGTGTGTATTTCCACGTGTTTATAAAAGGGGGCAATCTATATCTACTCGCGCTCTAGGGCATAATATCAAAGGTATCGACCGATGGGTATGCGATAGTCTTCACCATAGCTGTTGATGAAGTTGGCCAGGTAGAGGTCGAGCTCCCTCACGGACACGTTGATGTGGTAGGGGTTGACGCACAGCCCCGGCTGGGTGCACTCGGGGTTCTTCTCCAGCCGCTCCCCGTCGGTGCTCTCCAGGGGGATGGCCTTGAACAGGATCACCATGACGAGGTCTAAACGCCAGACCTGGTGGAGGAAAAACAATTCGATTAATCCAGTTCCCAAGCTCCAGGGCAAAGATGTCTTTGTAAGTAGGGCAACGATCCCGCGAGATCTCGAGGCATTTTACGAGATTAATCCCGAACCGAAAAATCGGACTATCGAGATTATCGAGATTTTTTATGTTTTGTATGTTTAATTGTATACGTCTATAGAGATTTTAGTAAGTACTTCAAACTTATGTTCATGTCATATTCAAATAATGAAAATAGCTTTGAATAATATTTGCTGTATTTTATCAACCTAACATAGTAATAAAAACTACTACTAGTTAGTAGTTTTTACTCTACTACTACTAGTTAGTAGTTTTTACTCTACTACATTGACTGATTGATGCTTGGAAAAACGCCAACAAAAACTTTAATGCAATGATTAATAATGAAAATTTTATTAAAATTGCTGATATAAAAATGCAAGGCATTGTCTTTAATTGCTATTCAGTTCCATAAACAAAAAAAAAACAAAAGCATTCGGGATCCCGATCCGTAGGGATCCCGCGGGATTGGAAGTTCTAATCTCGAAGGATCCCGAAAGGACTATCCCGACTCGGGATTCCCTAGTTGTCACTCCATCTTAATTTTGGCCTTCCTAAGCTCCTTCGCCCTACTGGCTCAAGGCCAGTGTAATCTATATCTATACTAATATATAAAGAGGTAAAGTTTGTAAGTTTGGATGTAGGGGGTAATCTCCGAAACCACTCATCCGATTTCAAAAATTCTTTCACCATTATTTAGAATGGACTTTCAGAGTTGATATACGCTATAAACTATCCCGTCAAAGTAAAAGGGCTTTTCGTGGTGACCTTTATTACAACTAAAGTTGACGAAAAAATGGTCGAGCGATGCGTTTTTGACGAACGCTGCCTTAACGGTGAGAGACATTTAAATACTTTCTATAGAGAAGCTGTAGAACTCAAAAAGTTCGCGACGACATATATCTACGTGTTATAGTTAATACACAAATTGATAAAATATGAAAAATTTTGCACGATCGTAGCACTTCGATTAAGAAATCAGAAAGGGACTACACCAGACACATTTTTGCGTGTCTTACCTTATCAGCCTGCCTGAGACAGTCTATCCTTCTCATTTTGCCCTTTTGGTCGGGGTTTGACAGGACGCAGACCGCTGGCCTCTTCCCCGTGATGCTGAGGACGAAGTCCTCCCGGCAGTCCTGCGTGATGTCCTTTCTCAGCTTGCCCAGCAGACGAGAGGCCCATTTCTGTTTCACCTCTGCCTTTTCGTTCTGAAATACAATCATTTTCAATCAATCAGAAGCAATGTATATTATAGATGTCTCGCGTGACATCTGTGGTCATTTAAGGGGAATGAAAAAGCTTTGGATGCCGGTCGCGCTAAGGATTATTACAACACATACACGAAACATGTCGTAATATTTAAATATATACAACTTCCAAAATTTTTATAGACATGGTATTCTATCATGGGTGGAAATGGTGAATGTTACATTGTGTAAAATGATCAATGAATGATGAGCCCTCTGAACACCCAAAGACTTCCGTACCTACTTTCCCGTAAAAATATAATAATCAGTACATAATATATACTGATTAATGATGTCCCTGTCACAAAAATCCATTACTGTGCTCTGAAAAATTTGGACAAACTCAAAATATTCCAAATTAGAAGCAATTTGGTTAATCTAATTAAACAATGCAAAAAAATATCGGTAAAAACTTCCTTTTATTTAAGAAAGACAATCGAATTAGTAATTTTTACGGGTATAAACACAAACACAACGAAACAATGTGACTCGTACGCACGGCTTACACTTACTAATTCGATTGTCTTTCTTAAATGGAAAGAAGTATACTTGTAATAAAGAAATACGTTGTTCTGTGTGTAGTTTTCAGGGATATTCTGCCGTGTATATGTGACCTTTCTGACTGATGTCGCAGGGTCCATCATCAGGGCTGTCGAATGCGATGTCGAAAAAATACTGACTTTTTTTAAATATTTTATAAATGCGTGTTTTATTTTTTTTAAATTTGATATCATTTTCTATCATTTTGACTTCGTCACATTAAATCTTGTATTCAATTTGAATTGCGTTATAGACATGTTTTTTTCCGTTTGCTATTAACCTCAAAACCCAAAGGTCAATTTTATAGTAATAACTAGATGTAACCCGTCAAAAATGACGGAACATTGATTCGCGTCTTTGATAAGCCCTTGTATATATTTATAGCATCTTTTTGACGCTCCCCGGAGAGACGGCCGTAACAACATGCGTTGAACGGCCAGTTCGGGTTTGGTAGCCCGGGGTTCAAGCTCCATCTCCGTCCGTTTAATTTCGTTTATTTAGCCGTGAATTCGAACGAAATTACACGAAGTTTCGGGGACAGACAGATAGATGGACGAACGGACGGACAGACAACGAAATTATTATTTTTGATGCAAACCGATAGATGTCACCGGCATGTAAAATGTCTGATAAAATAGCAATTAAAATATTTTTTAGATAATTAATGTATGATTGTTTTGTTGGCATCCGGAATACGTCTCTCTGCCAAATTTCAGAGTGTTTATTGGTAAGGAAGTGGGATCAAATACTGATAACAATATTTCTTGCTGAGAGACAAGTGAAGCTCTGTAAGAGCGCTTGAAAAATATCTCTTGTTCATAGAAATGAGAGAGAACAAATCGTCGCTGTATATACAATTAAGCCTATGTGCCGTTTTAGTACATTCTGAGATAAACGAATGAAACTGTTTTAAAAAATAATTGCACAGACTAGATTTATAAAAAATATTTTAAATAATTACTGGCCAGACTTGCCAGACGAACGGCAATGTTTTTTTTAGTATATCTCTATTATTTATATGAAAAATTGACAAATTGATTCATTCATCTGAGAATGTATTAAACGGCACATTGGCTTAATTATATATACAGCGACGAAATAGTCATTTACGGAATCAAGAAATGAAATTACCTGTAGTTCATATTTGGTGTGCCTCTCCTCTTCCAGGGACATCCGTTTCTCATGCTTCTTGAAGTACTTCCTCTTAGCCGCCTGGAGGTTGAACCAGGTATAAGAGAAAGACTTGACAAAGGGCATCAGAGCCTCGATGAACGGGTGGAACTCATCCTGAAATCACAACCTTTGACCTTAGCATTCGCAGCCTCGCCCAGAGCGGTCCAACACCCAAACATCGAAACTAACACCGAACTACGAGGCTAACACGGCGATGCAGACATCCACTATTATACATCGGTCAAAAAGCACATGTCTACTTTGCTGGATTGCAAAAAATAGTGTTATGATAGGAGGTTAATGTATAGCCAAGGAAAAGGGGTAAGTTGATTCAAGAACTCATGGTGAAGTATATAACCCACAATATGTATTTGAAATTATTACAACTAAAGTTTTGAGAGGTGCAGTCCCTCTCGTCAATAGTTATAGTTAATCTTCTTCTTCTTTAAGTGTCCTGTCGGGTCCCCCCGATCACCCGAGAGAAACCATCTCTATCTTGGGTAGCCCAAAGTTGACCCGAGAGAAACCATATCTATCTTGGGTAGCCCGCAGTTGACCAGAGAGAAACCATCTCTATCTTGGGTAGCTCGAAGATAACCCGAGAGAAACCATCTCTATTTATCATCTCGACTTTTCTTATCCCGATAGGATGTGATAAGAAAAGTAAGCAGGACAGCTGCTTTCTTTCGACTCTTATGCGGTCTTCAATCTTCCCTTCGACAACCAACTGTATATATATTTTCCCCCCTCATTACGTGTCCAAAATACGATGCTTGATTGTTATAAACAATTCTCTTTAGACATCGGCACTGTGTAAGACTTCAGTGTTAGTTATCATGTCGGTTCAGGATTCATTAGATTAATTATGAATTACACCTGATGATGAGAGCTACTCCTCTTGAAAAGTAGTTAGTGTAGCTACAAAATAACTCAACGTGTGTGCAGTATAATAAAATTTTAAAAAAAAATCAAAATCCACAGACTGGATTAAAAATAACCATAGAGAAATAAATTAAATATTGGTCTATACGTTGGTCATGTTTTATTGTGGAAAAAAGCCCATTTTATTTTAAGAAAATATTTTTTTTCATCAAAATAATTTCCATCTGCTTGAATGCATTTCTAGTAACAAAAAATTAAATACCATTTTTATGAAATTCTGAATTTTTAGACATGTTAAAAGCCCCGTCTCTCTCTTTAAGGCTGGACATTCACTGCAAATGCATATTTCGGCGTTCTTTTACGTAAATGTGGGTTTTTATTATTCATTTATATCATAATGTATATTGTAATTTTTGCAATTTTTTAGGGCAGTAACATAGATTGAACCTTTGTTTCTGTATAAAAGTAATAAATTATTTACAATAATTAAGAAAACATAAGCATTAATCGACAGGCCGCGGCCAAAAAAATCGTTTTTATTGTCCTAGGCGGCGCAAAGTTTTAATGAATATTTATATGTACGCATAATGTGTTTTTTTATAAGTATACAGTGGTGAGGCGGTTAGGTTATGGTTTAAATGGTGCGCTTTGAGCGTCCAACTATACGGAAACTTCCAAGGGGCAAGCAAGATGTCCAATACGTAGCGAAAGGCCCGTAACTGAGAAAACATGCAAGACACTTACCTCCTGGTTATCTTCGATTTATTGAACTGCGACCTGATGAAATGCGATTGAGTGGACTGTAGATGCGGGTGGCCGTCTTCACCAATAATGTAAACAAATCCACTGCGAAGAACGGATTTGAAAAGGCGGTTTTAAGATCGAACGACAAATTGAGGTTATTGCGGAACGTGCGTAAAAATGTCACACGGCGGCGATGGCGAACGAGTATGTACTCACAGCGGCGGTCCAATATGTACTACTGCCGGCCCTGCTGGGTCTCGCGTCATTGGCGGAGACAGGTAACGCGGCTTGCCTAATTTCTCAATGAAAGGCGTTCGCTATATATTCCAAATATAGATATGGCCCGACCATGCTCCCCGCCTTGGAAGCTCACAGAGCTTTCAAAATTAATAAAAAATCATCCGAACGCATGATGCAACTTCCTTATCGCAATAACGACTAAATTATGATATAGAAAAAAGAGAGACAGCGTAATATCAGTCCCGATATATAATATATGAGTAAATTAAAAATGTGTCAATCTGACATATTCAGCGGTAAATTATGAAACGCAAATAAGAAAAGCACGTAAATGCTGCGATATAAGTAATTAATACATCGAACAATAACAAAGAGGCGTGAATGAAAAAAAAATAAAATAATATATAACTAAGAGCTATTGTACACTAAGAGGCGTGAAAAAAAATAAATAAAAATAATATATAACTAAGAGCTATTTATTGGGTCGGGAGAGGATAAAGTTTCACCACTGGTCGCTTGAAAAAACCGGATTCAGTTTTCACTAGAGCAACTCTCACTACACTATCTGAACCTGGATATATTTGAGAGATTACTCCTAAAGGCCAGCTAAGCGGTGGTGCGTTATCCTGACCCACTAGCACGACTTTACCGACGGTGACGGGATTATCTGGAGTACACCATTTTTGTCGGACTTGTAGAGTGTGTAAATACTCTAGATGCCATTTTTTCCAATATGACCTAACTAAGTTATCTAGTAGTTGTTTGCGTGTACAAAGACTCCGCGTATCGTCAGCAATGTCCGATACCGGAAGATACTGGAGTGGTGATGACATTAAAAAATGTGCTGGTGTCAGCGCCTCAGGATACGGATCCTCAGACATAACACAAAGTGGCCGGGAATTGAGCAACGCTTCGATCTGTGTAAGAACTGTGAAGAGTTCCTCGTAAGTCAACAACTGACTTCCGATTACGCGGTATAGATGTGTTTTAAAACATTTTATATTGCTTTCCCAGATCCCTCCAAAGTGCGGGCTATGCGGTGGAATTAATTTCCAACAAATGCGTCGTTTAATAAGCTCATCCTTTATAGCGTTTTGATAGTCCGAGGACAAGATTAATTTATAAAATTCATCTAACTGTGCCTTGGCACCTATGAAGTTCGAGCCGTTGTCGGAATACAGACAAGATACGGGTCCTCGACGTGCTATAAAACGTTTGAATGCAGCTAGGAAGATGTCCGAGGATAAATCTGATGCTAGTTCGATATGAACAGCTTTAGTTGTCAAGCAGACAAAAATACAGATGTAGGCCTTTTGCGACCTTTGTCCACGCTTGCGTTGGAGTGTTATATTTAGCGGACCAGCATAATCTACCCCTGTGTGTGTAAAAGCCTTTGCTTCCTGAATTCGGCAGGCTGGCAAATTAGCCATTTTAGGCGTGGGATGTAGAGGAGAAACGCGAAAGCATTTATTACATTTTCTCACTCTCCATCTAATAACGCTTCTTCCGGAAAGGATCCAAAAGCGTTGACGAAGGATTGATGAAAGTAATCCTGGCCCAGTGTGAAGATGCAATTGGTGATGGTGATCTATTATAAGGGCGACTACGTGGTCATGTTTTGGGAGCAGAGCAGGATGTTTTGCCTCGAAAGGAAGACCTGAATTGGATAATCTTCCTTCAATCCGCAAAATACCATCCTCATCTATGAAAGGACTAAGACGTTTTAACCTTTTAGAATAGCCTTTTCCTCCTTTTAGATCCGCCATTTCCTTAGCAAAATGAACATTTTGAACGGCACGAATAGCCGTGTTTTCAGCAGCAAGTAAGTCAGCGACTCCAATTGCTGGGGAACGAGGTAATCTTTTCATAAAACGGAGGCAGTATACGATGATGCGCAGAAGTTTATCCCAACGAGAGATATTTTGAGCTAATTCGTAAAAACTACAAGGTACAATCTTAGCGGTAATCAAAGTTGTGGATTTAAATTCCGGGAGTACCTCATATTTTGTAGGTAAGAATGGTTGGATAGGCCAACTTGAAATGACAGAACGTAGCCATACAGGCCCGTTCCACCACAAGTCATGGGTTACCAATTGAGATGGTAACATGCCCCTAGATAGACAATCACTAGGATTCTCAATGCCTGCGATATGATAGAAATCTTGGGGTTGTACATTTTCCTGGCATTGAGCTACGCGGTTGCTCACAAATACGGACCATCTATGCGGGGAAGAGTGGATCCATGACAAGGCAATTGTAGCGTCCGAGAATGCATATGTTCCTGCGATGGTGATGCGTGAACTATAAATATCCCGAACAGTCTTTATTAACTTCGACATCAAAAGGGCAGCGCATAACTCCAAACGAGCGAGTGAAATTATCTTTGTTGGTGAAACCTTAGACTTGGAACACAATAACCTGACTGATACGTTCCCGGTTAAATCTGTGGAGTGCAAATAAATGACACAACCATAACCTTTCATACTCGCATCGCAGAAGGCGACGATGCAAACTGTACTGTCCTTTAGAACACCAATATGGCGCGGAATTCTCAAAGTCGAGAGCAAGTGAAATTCACTCGTAAGTGCAGTGAAGCGTTGAATGATGCTCTCAGGAGGTACATCATCCCAACCAATATCGCACAACCAGAGCTCCTTAATGAGAAATTTGGCATACAGGATTACTGGGGCCACGATGCCTAGAACATCAAACAAACGAGCCACTAATGAAAGTATGCTTCGCTTTGTACATGTCTCTTGGACCTGCAGAGTTGTTAAGAAGAAATTGTCCTCAGCAGGTTCCCAAGATAAACCTAGAACTTTAGTACTGTTGTTCTCATTTGTGAAATCCACTGAACTTCGATGAGAATGCGGGAGGTCATTGAGTAATGCCAAAGAATTACTCGACCATTTAATTAATTCAAAGGATCCTGATTTGAATAACGAGATTAACTCTCGAGAGGTGCGGATGGCCGATTCGTCGTCAGGCATTGAATGCACCAAGTCATCCATGTAAAGTTTAGACTCGGCGACTGCAGCGGCATCAGGGTACTGAAAGCGCATGTCTGATGCTAGCTGACGAATAGTACGCAAAGCTAAATACGGACTAGGTTTGAGGCCAAATGGAAGGCGGTTGAATTGAAATACTCTGATCGTCTCGTTGCTATAGTCGCTAAAACGAAATAATATCTTTAAATATTTACGATCATTTTGAAATGTACCAATTTGTAAATACATCTGCTTTATGTCCGCGGTCATAGCTACAGGGAATAACCGGAACTCAAGTAAAAGAGAGAAAAGGTTTGCTTGTAAGTTAGGCCCAGCATATAATACATCATTCAATGATTTCCCAGTATGGGTTTTTGAACTTGCGTCGAGTACAATTCGCGGCATTGGCTTATCTGGGCGTGTGACGGCATGATGCGGTATGTAATAACCCTCGTTTGAGACATCGATTGCGGTAATCTCAGTTAAATACCCCTTTTCAATGTATTCGTTTACTACGTTATTATAATTTTCACGAAGTTTTGGTTCTTGTGTGAATTTCCTCTCTAGAGCGATAAGTCGGCGATACGCAGTATTTCGTGAATTACCTAATTCCTTTGAATCTCCACGAAAAGGTAATGCGACCGAGTAACGTCCAGCCTCATCTCTATTTACAGATGCGCTGTATAACCTTTCGCAGGTCGTCTCCTCGGGGCTCAGGAACTGCCTAGTTGGAATCTCTTCTAGATGCCAAAAACTTTGCAGAGAAGTCTGTAATTCACCATCATTTAGAGATAGAAGAGTTAAAGTAGAATCTTCCTTTTTGGGATTTTCCATAGACATCTCGCCCATTATGATGTAGCCTAAAGTCGTTTCTAACAACGGCGGAGCGGGAGAGGGTGCGTTTATTCGACCACCTAATAAAAGATACGGGAATAATTCTGCCCTAAAACTAAATCGATCGGCTTCGGTATATTCCAATCCGTGTCAGCGAGTTGAACATTTTTTAAGTAAGCCAGATTTGCCGTGTCAATGTATTGCACAGGTAGGTTATTGGTGATTTTGTCAACAACCAAAGCCTGGATATTATAAGTCTGTGAATTTACTCGTGATTGTATGATGAAATTAGTGTATCCTTTTATTGGACGCGAGCTATTGCCTACACCCTTGAGGACCGCATTGTAAGGCGGCGAGATTTTTAAATTTAACTCATCACAGCACGCTACTGTGAGCAAATGATTTTGCGATGCACTATCAATTAGACATCGTATTAACCGTTTTTCATTTTGATTTTTGTAAGCTAATACTTGGGCCGTCGACAATAAAATATTAGCACTAGGCGAATAAGATTTTGACTGGTTTCGCGCGGTAACCAGTGATATAGATGCTACTGGATGCGCATCATCTCGATTATTATCTTCAAAATGAAGAAGCGTATTATGTCGTTTATTGCATTTTTTGCAATTACGCGTTGATTTGCAATTTTTTTTATAATGTGCGAGTAACTTAGACAGTTAATACAACCATTTTTGGTCTTTATGAAATTAAAGCGTTCGTTGA
>JADDOH010012545.1:0-10175 GCA_016648135.1 Agrypnia vestita | reverse complement strand
AAGAGGCTGGCAGGTGACAGAGAGGAGTGGAGAAAGCGATTGCTTGTTGCAGATCAATCCTAGGATTGCGACCCAAAAAAAAGATCCCGTACGATGACGGAAGAAACTGCCACTACCGCACGTGGGTCGGAGTTGAAGTTGAAGTTGAGTTGAGTCGAAGAAATATTTTCTCTTTTTAGACACCCGAAATATACACTCCAACAACTAGATACGTACACAGCTGAAAATTGTACTTAAAGAGTTCCTCCTAGTTCTTGGGTTGGATATAGAGTGATGATCCTATCTTCATTTCTCCCGGCATCGTCGAATTTGGAACAGATCGATCCGTCTATTCCGAAAAACTACTTGCACTGCGGGTAGGTACGTCAAATTCGGAAACCACACGAAAAAGAATGTCAATTCTAAATAGAAAATAAAACTAACCCATAAAAACCAAATTTTTATCATACTCCATTTCTCATTTACTAGTTTGAACAGGTTTCGCGCGTACCCCACGTGTCGGGCTCGAGTCGGACGACGCTACGAAAGGGAGTAATAAAAAATTTCGAAAAATTCAAAATTATACTATAATTATTTAAAAAAATTAAACAAAAATTTATTAGATCATTTTTATCGTCGCTACGAGTCTGCCTGCAAAGTTTCAGCTCGATTGGATCACGGAAAAAGAGTTAAAAATCGATGCAAAGTTTTTTCGGCGGACAAGCAGACAAGCAGACGCTACGAGTTAAAAGAAAGGGAGTAAAAAACATCGGCACACTCCGCGTTCCAATTGTCAAATGATCGGATTTAGTAAGGATTTAAATCCTGGCTAGCGATTGGCGTATGTCAGTTTCGACCAATCACACTTCATCATTTCGCGGACGGCGGCCGGCGGTCACGAAACAGACCTCTTCTTCAGGATACAGGACTTACTCCATGTAATGTGACTCCAGCTAAACGTCGAGAATCATATCTCTACACATTCAAATGGTTCGTATAAAATATCCCTTTAATTTCAATACTTAAACATAAACAGATTTCATTTTACACTACCTAAAAATTATTTCTAGTTACAGTGTTGTAAAATGCATTACATATTTTCCAATTGATTTATTCTTTATAAGTGTCATAAAGCATATACGGCTCTAGCGTGTGAAGAAAGAGATAATATTATTCTAGCGTGTCAAGCCTACCACAAAGTGCACAATCTCTTATCCATCAATTAATGTCGCGCGTTGATGTCTCTAGCCACTGTTGTCGCTTTAGTAAACAACAATCTAAAGCAGCTGTTGTAATTGTAACATAACAATGAACACGTTCGTAAGTCTGTCCCACCTCATCTTCTACTTCTACCATATCTCGTTGTATTCCATACGTGGGGTATAAAGGCAAAGGCAGCAATTTCAAAAAAATCAAAAAGTAAAGGTTATAAATTATAGAAGACATAAAGAGACGAAGCTTAATTTGATAAATATGAGGAATGCGTATGGAAGATTTTTTTATAGGATGGCCCAGAGCTTAGGACCTGTATGAGCTGGCTTAAATGATTGCCATACACAAAACAACATTCACCAATTCCACCGTAAGCGAATTATCAAATTCAGAAAGTTGTATAATATATGTTTCGATTCTGAAAATTTTTCGTATATATGAAAGGACAATGCTAGAGACATCTGGGGTCCTTCTCGTGAAAGCGTATGCATAGAATTCGCAGCTGGTAATGATACCTCTATATTTTAAAAGTGGAAAATTAAGAAATATATATAATTTTAACATATAATTTATCCAAATCCAAAAAAATAAATAATCCAAAATTATTTTGGAATACACCTGAAAATCAATATTTTCGATAATAATGTTCTAAGGTTTTCACGGCTACTCAGAATCCTCTGGTTTGTGTCTTCTGGGGTATTATGCAGTATTTTTCGACCTTTCTGGCCGACGTTTCGGATACCGTTGCAGGATTCATCGTCAGGGCTGATATGTTGTCAACACATTAGCCCTGCAACGGGATCCGAAATGTCTGCCAGAAAGGTCGTAAAAACATGGCATAACACCCCAGAAGACACAAACCAGAAGAAAATTTTCGATTTTTTAACTCCTTTTATATACCAGTAGATATATATTTTAACAATATTTTTTTTATTTAATCACTTCTTTCACTATTTCTCACTCTCCTTCATATGTATGTCTATGCTTTCATTCTAATACATTATCATTTCTTCCATCCCTGCACCCTGTAGATAGTGAAGCGGTTTTGCGCGATCGCCTCGCCGCGCCGCCTGCGTCGTGAGGACGTCCGTATTAGCATTAAAATATTGCCGAACTGGATGGCGAAGGTGCAAGATCGATATGGAAGCTATTTATCATAAAACGGCCCTAGGTATGCGGTGGGTCCCGCTTCACTATCACACGTGATTCATAGCAATCTGCATAGAAAGGAGCTATACAGTATGCTGAACGGAAAGATGATTAAATGATCATTTTATTAAACTTATTCTTCTTTATTCATTCGACCATAAGATATTGTCACTTCTTCTTCGTCTTCTTCCTCAGCCTTCTTATCTCCACTGCTGGATATAGGCCTCTACCATATTCATTTGGAACGGTTTGGCATTAAAACACCCCGCTTGCCAGTTGCGGGTTGGTGAGTTTTGAAATCAGCAGCCCTTAACATAGGGAACAGACGTTATTTGTAGCCGCCCATTATGGGTCAGAAGCTAAAGCCTGTTGGTATGTGAGATGTATTTTATTTCCCTCCTACCCTCCATATCCGGAGAGTTTTCCCCTATCCGCCACCTGGAGACGCATCTCCTAGCGGTTACAGGCTCAGCCGAAGAAAATATTGTCACGAAACTGTAGAATCAGAAAAAATACATATAATCGAAGATTTTCCAACACTCTGGACATTTTACAGTAAATTGGAAATTACTGGGAGGTTCTAGAATAAACAGTGAAAATAACAACTAAATTCAGAAAATATGTGTAATCTGAAACGGTATACAAACAGAACGACGCCATTACACATACAGTTTTGTTGTGACAGTACACTGATGTTATAGAAGCGAGCGAATTGTGAACCTGTGCGATTGACCAAAAACAAGCAATAGGCGAAAACCTACGTATTTTTGATAATAATCTCGGGTGACAAGTTTGAAATTGGTCCGAATTATACTGCTTCAGTTAAGTTCGTGTTCAGTGACTTTGATGATTAAATAAAAACTTAATTAAATTCAAATGTTAGGTACATTTGCCTCGTAATTCAATCCATCCAGCTCATGTGGAGAATTTTTCTCTTTTTACTCTCCAAGAATGCAATTTATACAATGTTTCATAACTTGATTATTCTTGATATATTTACATTTCAAATAACTCGCTGAAATTCTGTATAATTTTATATACATACATATTCCAAAAGTTGTCCTTTGCATGGGTTCCCTGTTATCCAGACTTTCATGATCTGGATTGTGTCCCTTTCATGATAATGACTTTCCATAATCAATATAATTTTGCATATCTTGTACTTTCACGATTTATTGCAGTGGTAAAACATAAATTTACATTTTGAAGTGTCAATATTTGTAAGGAGAATTTGTAAGGAAAACCCAAAAGGTTCAATATCAATTCATTAATTTATTCATTTAATTCATTAACAATTCATAAAATATTTATACTTTGTGCTCTAATGTCACTCTAGGACCATCAATTATTGTCAATAATGTTGACCTGTTGACGGTCTGATTGTTGAAATAAAATTAAAATAAATCAATTCTATTGACATTCAAAGGAAATTTTGAACCTCTCTCCAATATAATGTTTACAACAAAAAACAGATTCCTTTCACATTTACGCAAAAAACCGGGTGTATCATTATAAGTATCATATAAAGTATTGCTAAATATTTTTACATACTTTTAAATAAGATAACATTGACATCTCTTTCAGGTTATACGGAGCTAACAGGTACTAGAGGTGAAGTTGTTCATCTCCATAACTATTCATATTAAAACGTAGTTGATTGAGCATTTTCGACACAAAATATAAGCACGAATCTACCTGAAAATTTATGGAAGCTCCGTTACACCATTTATATCAATATTTTTTTAACAACTAATGGCCATTGTCCCTGATAAGCCTTTAATATCTGAGAGTCGGAAAGAAGTCTACATATGTAGACAGTCGGATTAGTATGTGTTAGCCGTGCGTACGAGACACATTGTTTCGTTGTGTTGGTGTTTACGGGTATAAATACCAATACAACGAAACAATGTGTGTCGTACGCACGGCTCAAAAATACTAATTCGATTGTCTTTCATATGTAAGTACCCATACTGCTTGCATTATTTAAACCCGCCCGCAAAATAAGTTTGGTGATGATTTTAGCCGAAGTTTTCACTGTTAACCTCAACCGAAACTCAAAAATAGTTTGTAATTCTTCAAAGTAAAGTCACTTCTTTGCAATTTTCTTCACAACATATTCTGCATTTTTTGTAAGTAATAATTTTAAATTTGTAATTACATCTACACCCACATAGTATACACCTAGACACTGGTGCATGTTCAATCATTCTATACAGTTGCCATGGGAGCTTCAGTCTTCGTCTCAGGGTCCATCGGCTTCAGGGATCCATCTTCCTGCGCTGGTGTTGCTGTGGGTAATTCCAGAGAACCTCCGAAAGGCTTCCAGCCGCTGGGCGGGTACGGGCCACCAGATGCTGGCGGGTATGGCGCTGATGGCAACTCCGTGACGGGAACATCGGTGGTGGACAGTTGTTCTTCTTGTCGTGAAAACTGGACAGACCTCTGCCTGTTTTGTGTAAACCTTTGTGGCTCTCCCAAGACCAGAGATGCGAACCCCCAAAACGCCAAAACTGCAATAATTTTCATCGTTGAAAATATGTCAGAATGCACAGCTGTTATCTTAGGTGAAGAATTCTACTGATTGATGCTGTTGTGTTGCAGAAGTGTTCTTTTATACAGTGTTTAATTGATATATCAACATTGAAAGCTCTTAAAACGTACTTAATAGTTGCAGTGGCGCAACCCAAATAGAAAAATGACACGGGGCCTCATGACATAAAGCAGTTGACAATGGAAATCTTTATATTGCTGGAACGAAATTATAGAAGGTAAGTACATACAAAGTATTGTGTACTTGGGCTGCAATTTAAATAAAAGATTAGATCCTTCAGCTGAAATTAAATACCGCATTGAGCATGCTCGTGCAATCTTTATCCCCAAAAATATGTTCTGCAGTCATGATATCAACCTTCGATTACGAATGCAAATGGTCAGATGTTCTCAATATTATTTTATGGAATGGAAACATGGAGGCCTACTGCCGAATTGATATGCCGATGTCCACATTCGAGTTTGTTGATTTTCTCAAAATAAGCAGTATGTACAAAGTTACGAATGAAGATGTTGAACTTCATAAAAAAATACTTAGAATGAACTCACAACTGAAAAATAACCTTGATGATCTGATCCCTAACTCAAAAAGCTAGCGCGACATAACTATGAAAATAGAATCCCAATTCATAATGGAAGAGCTCCCAGCGTATACCTCTATCCATTTAAGAAAGACAATCGAATTAGTATGTGTAAGCCGTGCGTACGAGGCACATTGTTTCGTTGTGTTTGGGTATAAATATAAATCCGTAAACACCAACACAACGAAACAATGTGCGTCTAATTCGATTGGTTTTTTTAGTGGAAAGAGGTAGGTGTACGTACCTTAAGATATCAGAATATCAAGTACGTACTTCGATTTAACAAATACAGCAATATCAAAAAAAAATGTGAATGCAGCTACCGAAGGTTAGGTACTAATTTAAAATGTACTGTATTCTAGATTTTATGTATCTATCCCTTCCAAAGTCATGTTTGCTCTAAATTTATAGGCTATATTTCCAATAAAATCTCGAATTCAGTACATTAGATATTATTAATCCTCTATGCATTATTTTTTTGGATATTGCTGCCTTTACTTATAGGTATACCACACTAATTTTAATTAGATACTAAAATATTTTAACCAAAGGGTAAAGTTTAAATATAAATGCATTTTGTTAGATAAAAATGAATTAACCTTATAAAAAAGCTTGTCTTATTGCATTCTAAAAAACATTAAAATTTCAGCCGCCAGTTAAGGCTATGAAAACAGTGCTATCTAGAGTGGCATAAAGTGAATGTTTTTTTATTTTTTTTTTTAAATTACCTCTTGCAAAACTGTAATTACAGTTTAAATGCAAGGATTTAATTATAATAAGTGTATGTACATTTCTTTACTGAATTGTATTTAATTTATGATATATTATATTATATAATAAGCTAGTATATTAAACTAATTTTTGCTTTTCCTATCCACTTCACAATTCACTGTAGTATTTCTTTAATGTCTTTTTTATATTTTTTTGTCCCGTTACATTTTTTATGTTATCCGGTAGCTTGTTGATTAATTTTGGAATTACGCACTGTTTGGTTCTTACTAGGTCTCTAGGTCCGTAACAATTATTTGTTTTTTTTTATTTCTAGTTTTTTATTCGTTATTTGTCTTGTCGTATATTCATGATGTATTGGTGTTTTGAAACTGTACTTCTCGCATTCTTCCAGAGTTATTTTATAGTAAAGTTGCTTTTGGATCGGTAAATAGCGATTTTGAAATCATACTAATTTTGAAAACGGAAGGAAATCAGCTAAGAAGCTACGGTCAAGTTATTATTGGGGATTAGAAGGCATTTTGCTGTTAGATCCCTTTGGAACCACGATTCTACTTACCTACCTACGTTTGTGAAAAAGACGATTCCGGGTATACCTAAGGATTAAATATTTTCGGGCAAAACTATACCAATGCACCAGTCTGGTGCATCAGTATAGTTACGCCACTGAATTGAGGACACCTCAATCAATGTCATTCTGATAATACTTTATAGGTCCGACCACCACGCTGTGCATATTTTATGCCGGATTAAGTCGTTTTCGGATGTCGTTGACCTGAATCATTTGAATTCAAATGTGGTTCACACAATGGGTCCAATGCATGTTCTTCCTAAATAAGGTGCTTGTGTAAATACTATAATCACTGTTAAATGGGTACGTAATCTAATTGCAAGTATGTGCGATGCAAAAGTGCAACAACCTTCTTTCTTAAAAGGATATCACGTATCACAATGATGACTGGTCATAAAATAAGATTGAGCAATGTTTGCCTGCCAGGACAACTGTGCACATGGCCTTGCACATGTTACATCCAGATAGAATACAGAAGGATTTACATGTAATCGTGTATTTCTCAGCACTCTGGACATTTTACAGTAAATTGGAAATTGCTGGAAGAGTCCAGAATAAACTTATAGATTCAAATAAATGATGAGCTGGAAAGTCAAACACGGTGACAATCCTGTAAATATGGAGCGTATGGCAATTTTATATATATATCCTGCGATATTTACAAAAATTTTACAAAAAAATAAGATAAAACAAAAACATTTTTAATTCCTCTGTAAGAATATAAGTCGCACCATGAGTAGGTACTTCAGTGTACCTATTTAATAAAAAATGTCACTTTTTAGTTGATAGTTAATATTGCAGTTTATTTAGCATTTTCGGTTTGTTTATTCCTTTATCGAATAACTCAAATAAAATGTGAAATTCGTTTTATTTGAGTTAGGACGAAAACCATATACCTATTTAAATATTTTAATGCATTCAGTATTAATCTAGGATCATTAATGTAGCATTTCGAAATTTATAAAAAAAATGCTAATACATTAGTGCATTAAATCAGAAATAAAGAGAAATAATGCAAAAACCATTTATTTAAATTTTGCATGTGAAACAACCCATCACACTTGTGAAATTTCAAACACTGATATCGTTGTTTCAAGTTGGATCAAAGTCAATTAAAGCATAGATGTTTGTGTTCTCCACCAATCAAACGATCCGTTTCCGTAAAAATCTATGCTTTAAACAAACTTTTATTCTAATCAGGGCCTGCGCACTCTATCCATAAAGTTTCGATTCCGTTATAATGGCATCAATTCTTTTATGGGAATTTTTTTAAATTTCATTTTTCGGCGGTTCTAATTTGGTGTCAGTACTTACCTACCCTTGCCAACTATTTTAACAATTATTGTAGTGGTATTAATGTTGGTTTCGCAAAATGTTCATATTGGTTACACTGTTCACAAATATTCTGTGGTTCACGATTTGCGACGCCCTATATTCTGTGGCGACGCCATTTTAATTTTTCAAAATATCAAATATGTCTTTATTTTGTGGCGATTTTGCTTGTTTATTTTTTTACAATCCCGCTACCACGTCACCGCCTCCGACATTGACATCCTCTGATAATATGTTTGTTTCGATATGAAACTGAATATTGACATTTCACAAAGGATATCTGCTACAAAAACGAAATATTTTATGGTCCTTTTGAACTGTCATACTGAAACCGAAAATACACGTGAGTGATTGTATTTTATATTTATATTAATTATATTTGGAATGTTTTATTATAATTGTGTTTGAAAGTTTATTAGAAAAAGTTATTTTACAAAGGAAAACTAATTTACATAGGGTATAAAAGCGAAGGCAGCAATATCCAAAAAATTGTTTTGAATGTAGTCACAGAGGATTACTAATTTAAAATTAACCGAATTCTAGATTTTATGTATTATTTTATCCCTTCCAAAATCTTGTTTCCTATAAATTTACAGGCTATGTTTCCCATAAAATCTCAATACTGTTGACTCATTTGTCCAAGTTTTCCGTATGATTAAAATACAAAAAAAATTATGGTTAATTATTATTACATCATTATCTTTGTATAACATGCATACAATTATTAATTAAGAGTTATTATTATTTCACTGCTGGTTTTAGAAAGAACAGAACTTCCCACTGACATGTGTAAATGATAAGTAAAATTATTATGTCTACAGATTCAAGTCCAAGGAGATGAATATTGGTGTGACGGATGAATATCTCAATGGAATCCTCAGAACCCAGCTCCAGCAAAGGAGATGAGGGTAAGAATATACAACTATAATCTATAACTAAATATTTTTTAAAGATGATTGCTTGTGTTGTATTTTTTTAATACACAATACATACATTAATAAATGTTTACAACATGAATAAAATAAATTTAAATAACAGTACTAAAATATAAAACTAAGTAATTTCATAAATAAATTTATAAAATTTAATTAAAGATGGACACACTCTCCCACACTTGTTAATTTAATTTAATTGTTAATACCCATTAATTTAATTTAATTGTTAATAAAATTTAGTTAAAAATGGACACACTCATCTGTCAATTTCCAGCGTTGTCAAATTTAACAGATTGTATTATTTTTAAGGTTAAAATCAAGAAGAAGAAGAAAGAAAGCGTTGCTGCCTAACCGGTCTGTAGCAGCATTCTTAAAAATCCATGCAGATGTAAGCATCGACAAAGAAGCTTCACAGACAGTGGACTTTGTAAAATATTATTAGAAATGTAAAAATAATGTGCATAATAATATCGAACCATGAGTACTTTAGTGTATTAAGTGAAAAATGCAGTTTTGAGATATCGGCGTTAGATGTTATAAATTTCTTTATCAAATTTATTTTCAATTATTTGTTTTAGAATTTTTTGAATATTGCAAGGATTTGGATTGCCTCACATGCACCCATCGATAAACCTTATATTTGCGTATAAGGTTTATCAATGGGTACAGCATAATATAACTATTTTATTATATTTTGATTGAGACAAGGTTTTATAAAAGAAATAAATCATTTAGACCTTCCGACAAATCTGGTGTTTTTAGTATATCTAAAATTAGTGTTTTGCTTTCCTGAATGGGAACATTAATGAATGATCTTGCAATATCAAATGATACTAACTTTTCATTCAATATCTTTTAAGGTATTGACTACATGAAATTTTATTGTATACTTTGGTTTAAATACGTTGGAGTTATTTAATATTTTTGTAATGATTGAAGTTATTTTGAATGTTGGGGAATTGCATTACATTGGGATACTGCTGATCTGATGGGGCTGTTTCCTTTGTGAATTTTGAGAAAGCCGTATAATTTTGCGATCATTAACACTGTTTGCCTTTTTTCCTTACAAATTAAACTTATGGAAGTTATTGTCCGATCGTCCTGATGAAGATATAATACATTATCGAAATCATTAGA
>JADDOH010012544.1:0-26934 GCA_016648135.1 Agrypnia vestita | reverse complement strand
GTCGCCGGACACTGTACACACGGCATGTTCTGGGTTCAGGTCTTGACAGAGACTATATTTTTGATATATATAGATGTTTTTGTGTATCTTCCTAAGGCCCGGTTGTATCAAGTTGGATTAATGTAAAAATTCGTTTAAATCATAGATTTTTACAGAAACGGGCCGTTTGATTGGTGGAGAACGCAAAAATCTTTGCTTTAAACGAACTTTTACTTTAATCCAACTTGATGCAACCGGCCTTAAATGATTTCCTTTAAAATGAAAGAATAATAAAATACATTGCATCATTCTTGCATAATAATTAGGAATAATCCAAGATGATGGTCCCGTTGTTCATACAATGAAAATAAGTATTTCACTATATAATTTAACGTCCTTTTAATTTAATCTAACTAAAATAATCATAATCTAAATTAAACAAACCAAACCTAATAACCTAACCTAACCAAACCTAATAACCTAACCTAACCTCATATATTGCCTATGAAATGTCAAAATATGCAGTGCATTTTTCGGAACTTTAAAATGTAATATCTTATTTAATACTTACTATTTAAACGTCAATTATCTTTCATTTTGTTATTAGCACATTCAATAATATAGTGAAATACTCATTTTCGTTGTATATGCAATGGGACCATTATCTTGGATTTAGCCAATAATTGTGAAATGATTTGATAACTTTTGTATTCTTTTGTTCTCACTCGGGGTCTTAAGACAAACACTCAACATGGGATATCTGCACAGATATTCCATCAGAAAGGTTAATTTATAAAAAAAATTAAAAATGCGGATAAGATCATAAATAGTAATATCACCTCTTCGAACTCTTCATCTGTCGCAATGTCTTCCGCTTTCACCATCTTGTGGTCGACAATAACAAAGTCTGAATTCTCCGGAGTCTTTTCAGAACTGTCGCACTCCGAGACTTTGCGCTCCTTGAACTTTTCCTCGGCCACTTTGTGCTTCTTGCTGTTGATGTGGTTCTCGAATGCATTTTTGGTATTGAAGTTCTTGGAGCAGGGCTTGCAGTGCTCCACGGTCTGCTGGACGGCGTCCGTCTCCCGCTGCAGCAAGACTCTCTTCTGAAACTCCTCGGCAGTGACGGGATCCAGCTCGGCGACCTTCCTTTTGAGGTTATATCTGTGCCAGTCGGTCTTGTAATGCTCCCTCTGCAACTCCGGGTCCCTGAAGCCCACGCGACACGTGATGCAGGTGTACTGGGGCGTCATTTTGAAGTGTCTTTGATTAAACTTAAAAACTCTTGTATAGTAAAATTCTAAACCTAAACAAGTACACTAAAACTAAATCAATTCTATAGAAAAACTAAACACAATCGCGCAATCGCGAGACACGACACATGCGCACAAACCCCGCAAACAGAAAATCACTGGTATTCGCACGTCAAATTTCGTCAAACCGTTTGACGTATTTTTTGACAGAACGTAGAACGCGTGTGCGCAATACTAGACGGTATATTCGTGAACTAATTTTGTCACTGGGGTATGTTGTGACATTATTTTGAAAGCTCTAAAATAATATAGGGTGTACCAGAGCTAGCAGCAGAAACTTGGTCGGTAAATTCCTGACTATGTTATGAGTCTAAAATGTTCAAGCAACCATGGCCTAATATAAATAGTCATCGAGATATGCAATATCAAAGTTTGCATTTTTTTTCAATATTTCTTACTTATTTTTTGCAAAAAGTTGAACTATCATTACAGTTACTTTATATCGATTATGAAAAATTCATTTGCTTCAATACAACTTGAATAAAATGATAAATACTTGTAAAAAAATGTTTTTTCAATTTTTGCAAGGTTTTTATCATTTTATTCGACTTGTATTAAAGCGAATGAATTTTGCATAATCGACATAAGTTACTGTCATGATAGTTCAACTTTTTGGAAAAAACAAGCTAAAAATATTGAAAAAAAATGCAAACTTTGATATTGCACATCTCCATAACTATTGATATTAGGCCATGGTTGCTTGAACATTTTAGACTCATAACGTGTCAGGAATCTACCTGCCAAGTTTCTGCTGCTAGCTCTGGTACATCCTGTATAGAGGACAAGGAGGCAGAATGACCACTAAAACATTGCAACAAATAGTTCTAATTATTTTTGATAGATAGCATTAGTAGTCTCCCATTGTTGTTTAACAGTTGGTTGCAGATTTTGCACTTGTACACTTAAAAAATATATTGAAAAAACACATTTCCCTTAATTGTTTTACGGATTTTTCTCAACTTTCAACTATTTTATGACACTGGTTATTAAATATAAGTATTTCTTTTCCGAATACTTTCTTTGATAATATTGGATAATATTATAATGTCGGCTGTACACAGAACATACTCTCCTCGGCTTTCGGTGGTGGTGCGTATGGTGTGTAGGTACTGGTTTACACCCTGGATTCTTCTTTTGAAGTTTGGATACTAGCCAAGATGGACATAGAAGCTACTGCTGCATTTTGTATTTGTGCCATTAGCACCTACTTACATCAATGTCAACCTACTGTAAATATAAATATATAATAATAAAATTGAAGTTTATACATTATTTTAGTTGACAATTTCTCTAAATAAAAGGCATATCACCCAAAAAATTAGAGAAATTCGTAAAAATAAAAATACAATTAACAAAAATCACGTATTCAGATCCATAAGTACACATAACATTTGATTCTTAAAAAATATTATTCTTAGTAAATAAGTCGCGATGAAAAAAAATTTTTTACTTAGAACAAAATAATAATAAAAAAAAAACAACGTTTTGTTTACTAGAGGATTTAATTATGCAAGAAATGTATCTCAAATGCATTATTTAAATTTACGCTATTGCGTTGTGCAATGTACATATACCAATGACCTTATTTGTATATGTATCTTTACTCTCTTATTTTATTTTTCTTACTTATCTATGTTTATTGCCATTATTATATTAGTATGTACATTTGTCTAAATAAAGACGCTCGGACAGTGAAGAGTTTTGGGCGGCCGACTCCCCAGGTCGCAGGAGTACGTGTTGCCCTGCCTGCGGCTTGGCGAGTAGGCTGCGTTTAGCATTAAAATAATGCCAACTAGGCGGCGGACGTGCTGGGCCGATATGGACGCTTTGCACATAAAACGGCCCAGGATGTGTGGTGGGTCCCCTTCAGATGACTCATAGAGACGAAATTATATTTTTTAATGGTAAAGTAAGTATGAAAGTCTTTGGGTCGGAAGCTCCATGAACACCCAAAAACTTCCATTGACTACTTTGCCATTAAAAAATATAATTTCATCTCTATGAGACATCTATAATATATATATCTTGATTAATGATGTCCCTGGGACAAAATCCAGTACTATGTTCAGAAAAATTTGGACAAACCCAAAAATATTCTTAATGAAAAAACTGGTCTAAAAAGGAATTTAAAATATTGAATTGATATTTCAGGCGTATTCTAGTGTAATGCTAACAATTCGGAAGAATCTCATTGCACATATGAAGGATATTGCTAAAAAAATTCCAATCAAAAATAGACATATTATTAATGTACAGATACACATGCTTATTACTGGCATGCTCATTAGCATGCTCAAAACTAGCGTGCCCTAACAACTGTACACACTTGCTCATTATTAGCAAGCTTATTTTAAGCATGCTCAAAGCTAACAATCAAACACACATGCTTATTAGTGGCAGGCTCTTGTCATTGAATAGAGAGGAACTAGTTCAAAATGGAAACTTTGCAAACTGAAATAGAAAATTCAAGTGAACCAATAAATCAAAATATTTTTGATTTTAGTTTTTATAATTTTTATTGTAAGATTTGAATCATGCATGCCTTTTAATAAAGTTTCATAAACATTATTTCTTGCTGTATTATTTTTACATAGCGGTGACCGAGTATCCACAGACATTCGTGATTCCTATAATAAGTCACAAAAAGTAATGTTTTATCATCTCCCCAACGTGCCATATTTGTTTCATCTGTCGCGGATTGAGAACTTCGCATTGATAATCGATTCTAGCCGCGAATGACATAAGCATGCTCATAATAATCAAGCCTGTTCACACATGCTCAAAAGATACCTCTTCTCATGGTGAATGACCGGCGACGGTTGATTTTTGAGCATGCTAATGTCATTTTAGGGGATGGATTTAGGGTCACCACCCGTTATATAATGGGAATTACATAACGGGTGGTGGTGGAATAGTCGTGGAATGCTTGATGCTTTTATTCCCTCGATTAAACAATTACAAGTTATACATAATTACGATCATAAAGACTCGACGGAACAGGGCCTCCGGCCTACGCCGGGGCTAGTTGAGAGACTGACATGCCCGTACAGAGCGTTGGCTATTTTTATATGTTTTGAGAACGAAGAATTCTCTTGAAATCTAACTGTGTGTGTGTGTTCTGACGATGCTCTGGGCATCGACCTGTATCGATGGCTCGTGTGCACTGCTGTGCCCCTATCTTGTCTACGTCGCGGATTCCGGCGACAGTCTGGCGCGTGCACTTTGGTTTGACCTGCTGCCCGCTGCAGAAGTCGTGACTATACAATGTGCCTCTTGTATCACGTGTCACTGGAGGTCGCGCCTTGATTTCTATGTATGTGTTGATGATTCAGCTCAGAGCTGTGGCTGTATATGGGGTAATCCCCATAGTATCACTGCACTGCACTTCTTTTATGATACTAGAAGACTCAAGAAGATTCTTAATAATTACTTGTAAATTTAAATTATATGAGAGAGCAAAAAGTAAAACAGCTTACAGTACAACTCCTTGTATGCATTTCTATGATATGATGCTAAATAGGTATTTTTAAATTATATTTAACAATAAGAGTTTTAATAGTTTTGTACTAAATCTTTTTTTTTTTCAGGCCACATACATATGTTTGCTTATTTGCGCGGGCAACAACGATATGATAAAAACAATCACATAGGGAAAAACAGTATTGCTTGAATCCCGTTTGATTCAAGATAAGGGCGCCTCCACTTTTGATTAATTACCAATTTTGTTTTAACTACAACCGAATGATAATAATACTTATCGTTTATTAGCATACCATTTAATACCAGCTCAAACGCTAACAGCTTATTTCCCTATATGAAATTTGTTTTCATCGTATCTGTATACTCAAAATCATTTTTAAATATACTGTCATATTTTTTCTTGGGCGCAAAATTAATCGATAACGATATCTTCATTTACTTATCATTCGGAAATATCTCGTAATCGCGTATCGCTATTCACTTTGATATCGTATGTGACCAATAACAGTGTAATTCACAGTTTGTGTGAAGGTAATAATTTTTGCATTATAATAATATAGGTATATATCAAAATCCATTATAATAATATAGGTATATATCAAAATCCACAAAACTTGTTGGACTTTGTTGAATAATTCTCGGGGCATTGTTTACGTGTCGTATTTTTTTTAAATCAGTACCACCATATTGTAACTACGCACTACAAATTACAAAGTATTATAATACTTGTAACACACTTATTATACAACTGTATTATATATTTTTTTATTTATTTACTAAGAATCCAAATTTACATACAGATACATTGTCTGTTGAAATGAGGACTGAGGAAAATTATGAATCATTTAAAAAAAACGTGAAAAAATACCTTCAGAAATGATTTTTTTATTTAATTATATATGCACCTTTTACTTACTTATTATTATTACCTACTTATTACTTTTTATTACCTACTTATTACTTTTAATTATTACTTACTTATCATTACTTGATTGTTTATACATATACTTATTATCTGATGAATAATGTACATTTTATCACATAATTCTTTGTAAATGATACTCCCCTACTAAACACGAGTTTATGACACTCATGTAGCAGAGAAACATCAATTCATAAGTAACTATAAGTAACTGTCACTACCTTGTAAAAAATTACATATTTGTAAAAAAATAATTTAAATTAAAATTAAAAATTAAAAAAGTACCTATGTATATATTTTTAACTTGAATTTTTGAAATCGCCACTCAACTAACCCTCGGGCACGTTCCTTAGTGTCGGTACTAACTACAGGTTTATATTTTATATTGTTTATTTATCTTAAATATGTTCTATTTATATTATAATTTTAAATCATTTACTGCAAACGTGTTTTATGTTAGATATATAAAAATCCTTTTAATTTTCTTATACTGTAAAAGCCCACACTAGGGCGTTTATTATTAATAAATAAATAAAATAAATTCGGGAAAAAAAATATACATTGAGTATGTATGCTAAAATTATGTGCTTATAATATACTTGAAAACTATTTTTCAATAACCAAAAAATATACATTATATAGCATATTAATTTTAAGCTAATACATTAAAATCTAACAGTCAGTACCCAGCGTTTTCCGGGATTCAGACTCGGTAATAATTTTTAAATGGGATTTGTAGAGAAGGTGCCTTGTTGTACTGGCAAGGCAGTCCTAAAGAGTATCTTTGCAAAATTTGGTTACGATCGAGCAAAGGGTGCTGGATTTTATACAGAACAGACAGATGTATAATAGGTACTTACATCCTGTTTCATGAATATATGATACCACAAAATATATCATATATGTACTCTATTATACATAATGTAGTACAAGAATAGGTTACATCTAGATTCCTGCAATAATTATGAATCGAAAATGTTACGACATCAACATTCTGATATCTATGAAGACAAGCGAACTCACTTATATTTTTTTCAAATATTTCTGAAAAATTTTGGACTATCAGTATCTCATATTGATAACTAACTAGGTATATGAGGTGACTTCTCACGAAAACGCCGGTATATAAATAATCCAATATAAATAAATTAATTCGCTTTAATACAAGACAAATAAAAAGATTGAATACAAAACAAAACCTAGTGAAGTAATCGCAGATATTAAAAAACTAAAAAAAGAAAATCTCCAGGTATTGATGAAATTCCCAACGAACTCGTAAAGTAGCTGCAGAAATGACAAAACTGTTCTAGAAAGTACTAGAAAGATCCAAAATACCCAAGGTATGGAGACTAAGCATAACTATCCCTATCTTCAAAAGAGGAACAAAAACCAACCCGAGAAATTACAGAGGAATCTCTCTGTTGTATGCTACTCAAAAATTGTTCACAAACATCAGAACAAAACTGGAGAAACACTTACAAATTAGAGATGAACAACAGCTATTCAGAAGAAACAGATGTTCCATGGACGCGATATTCGTGATAAAACAGATTAAACAGAATTTAATTGAATATGCTATGCATGGTCAGTTCTACTTTACGGTTTTGAAGCATGGACGCTGAAGGTGAACTCTCTAAGGCCCAGTTGTTTCAAGTTGGATCAAAGTAAGCATTCGTTAAAACATAGATTTTTGCGTTCTCCACCAATCAAACGATCCGTTTTCGTAAATATCTATGCTTTAAACGAACGCTTACTTTAATCCAACTTGAAACAATCGGCCCTAAATCGCCTAGAGGCGTTCGAATTGTGGATACATCGTAAAATGTTAAAGATATCCTGGACTGACAATATTGAAATTTTACGTAGAGCAAACACAAAGAGACCGTTACTCAACACAGTATCATACAGCTGTTCCGCACTGCCCTAGACAGGGAAACTTTCTCCCAGATGATCGCCGACGTCGCCCAGTGGGTCGAAATCGTAATTTGAGGGACTTAGGGACCAACTTTCTTTTTTTACTTTTTTCTTTATGCGGATGGATAGAGCTCATTAACCTTAGTAATAGTTGTCCTATGAAACTTTTTCCTAAACTTAATAGTTGGGCAAAAAAAAAAAGTTTTGTATTTTTTGTATGGAACGGATCAAATGAAATTAAATTTCTGCAAAGTGGTGACTGACCCTGCTTTGAAACCTTTTTTTTCTCATACCTTGTCTAGTCTACCATCGTTTGATGCTATGAACGTATACATAAACTTGCAATTCTACCAGATAAATGGATCGAAAAAATAAAAAAACGTATATATTTATAATATTATTTATTATTTTCTTAATTTCTTTTATGTCAAACAAAATATGAAATAGTGAGTAAAGGACATTATAACACTAATAATCAACAAAAAATCCAACAAAATTAGACTAAAAACTAACTAAATGAACACTTAATAATACAACAGCAAACTTATTTTTTTACAATTGTAGATAGTAGTTTTACGATATAATACAGGTAATGATAGTTCTACTTTTTGCAAAAAAATAAGTAAGAAATATTGAAAAAAAAATGCTAACTTTGATATTGCATATCTCCATAACTATTGATATTAGGCCATGGTTGCTTGAACATTTTAAACTCATAACATAGTCAGGAATCTACCAGCCAAGTTTCTGCTGCTAGCTCTGGTACATCATATACTATGGTAATTTGTAAAATAATATGTTTGCTGTTGTATTATTAAGTGTTCATTTAGTTAGTTTTTAGTCTAATTTTATTGCATTTTTTGTTAATTATTTGTGTTATAATGTCCTTTACTCACTATTTCATATTTTGTTTGACATAAAAGAAATTAAGAAAATAATAAATAATATTATAAATATATACTTTTTTTTTTTTTTTTCGATCTATTTATCTGGTAGAATTGGAAGTTTATGTACACGTTCATAGCATCAAATGATGGTAGACTAGACAAGGTATGAGAAAAAAAGGTTTCAAAGCAGGGTCAGTCACCACTTTGCAGAAATTTAATTTCATTTGATCCGCTCCATACAAAAAATACAAAACTTTTTTCTTTTGCCCAAACTATTAAGTTTAGGAAAAAGTTTCATAGGACAACTATTAATAAGGTTAATGAGCTCTATCCATCCGCATAAAGAAAAAAGTAAAAAAAGAAAGTTGGTCCCTAAGTCCCTCAAATTACGGTTTCGACCCAATGTGGCGTCGGGGGGACCCGACAGGGCACATGAAGAAAAAGAATTGAATATAATGAACTGGCTCTTATGTGTTTTGTTGACCTAACCAAGGCTTTTGACAGAGTGCTCCTGGAGGATGCCATAGACATCTTACTAGAAAAAGACGTATCACCACCAATCATAGTGTCCATTCATAAATTAATTAACCAATAACAAAATTAGAACAAATGTGGAAATGAACCCATGGAATATCCGAAGAAATCCCAGCTGCTGTCGGACATTATGGAAAATATAATAGAATATATTAAAATATTAGATCTCGGATGCACTCTAAGATGCAACAGGGTAGACATAGTATAGCAGTATATGCAGTCCTTATAGCAGACAGTGAAAATAACCTATAAAGACTCCTACACATATTCCACATCTCGGCACATCGATTCAACATGAAAGTCTCCATAGACAAAACAAAAAGCATGGTATCTTCAAAATATTCAGTACCTACGCTGCAAACTTGTAGTAGATAATAAAACAATGGAGCGAGTAATGTGATTCAACAAGCAAATAAAGCTGCCATTGTAGCCGGATGCTTGAGATTTACTGTGTGGATAAGCAATCATATTTTGATTGACAATTTACTGTTTATTTTATTTTATTCATTTTCATTTTAATGAAAATCTATAAAACCTGTGTAAGACTGATCATGACATATGGCAGGTGTGGCGAACCTTTCTGGATCCGCGTGCCAAAAATCCTTAAATATTACTTCTCGATTGTGTGGCGTGCCCAAAGAGTAAAAAAATTAACAAAATAGAAAAAATGTGTTTTTTTTCTGAATTTTATTTATAAGCTTAAAAATGACAATATAGTTTCTTAAAAATAAAGTCGTAATCAATAAACATACACGCTAGTTATTTATCAATGAGATTTTTTCTGTTGTACATTTGATGACAAATTCTTAATATCTGATTCATATTTCGTCACTTTTAGTAATACACACGCCCAAGTGCATTCATTAGTCATTCTTTTTCTTGAATTACATTTTATGAAATTCATTTCTGAAAATAATGACTCCCAAGCAATGTAGAAGAGAAAATTGATAATATTGCTCTCGCTAGTTTCTTTAAATCGCTAAAAAAATTTTGAATAACGTTCCAATGTCTCATTATTTCTTCTTCTGCATATTTATGCATTTTGTTCGTTAATCGATTGCTTTCAATTATTTCCAAATTCAATTATTAAAAAATTTAATAAAGTATTTTTGAACTTGGGAATCGTTCGCGTGCCTTCCAAATTCTCAAACGTGCCACCTCTGGCACGCGTGCCCAAGGTTCGCCACACCTGACATATGGAATTGAAACAAGAGCTGACACCACAAGAATGAAGAACTTGGCGGCCCTTGTAGCCCAGTGGGCATGACACTGGCTTCTCACACCAAGGGTTGCGGGTTCTATTCCCGGTGAGGCCACGATTAATCTAAGTAATTTAGTCAAGCTGAGTAATCTGGTGATTTACTCATGACGTGTTTCGCTTCTGTAATTGGGCCTCTTGGCCTGTTGAATCATATAATTATAAAAAAAGAACCTCTTAAAAACCTTTGAAATGAAAACTCTCCGACCCGTCGTGGAAGTAACCATCAGAGATACGAAAGCAGAAGAAGAAGAATAAGAAATTCTTGCAAAAAATTCTGGTTACAATTACTGCAAGATGTTAATAATATTATTTGATGTGTATTAAAGCGAACTTTTTGACTTGTCCATCAGATGTCAGTCCATTGATGATCCGTTTGTTAGTTGGACAAATCTGAATCTCTCCAGTGGCAGTAATTTATAGTGTTTTTTTATAGAGGCATAGAAATTTAAAAAGAAATAAAATGCATAAAAATCTTATGAAATAAAATTCTATGTCCCTTCCCGTAGACTCAGAAATAATGAAGTGTTCTTTAGCTATCTTAGAAATAATTATGGATTCCATACTCCATGTCATCCTTATAAACTCAAGACGGGATCTGGACTTCTTCGGTGTAAGTCTGTCCGATTCAAAAAATCTCTGATTAGATAGTCCAGATCTTGTCTCCATCTTGTTAGTACTTTTCATTTGTCTTTGCTTTTGTTTTAAATTGCTAGGTATAACCTTTATTCTGGTGTATTATATGTTGTTCGTATTATGTATCATATTTTATTGGACTATGTCCGTTTATTTAAAAAAAAAATCTGATTCAGATACCTACCACGACTTTCGATATTAATTTGCACAATTTTCAAGCATGGTGAAATGGCAAACCAAACTAAGCGCAAACAGCTATCAGCTGTCAAATTGGATGTTGCTGGAAAAATGTTGCCAAATTGACAAACAAACAATGAGTAGCTTGTTGGTGTAGTGATCATGACGCTCGCCTATTGATCTGGTGGTCGGTGGTTCAAGCCCCATTTCAGGTCACCAGCAAATTAGTAGGGGAGAGGCGTACATAATGACATAGGCGGGTCAAATGGTACACCTAATTTTCTCCGAAACCGCTAACGTAAACTTTGTCATGCATTCCTCTAAAGAACCGCTTAGTAACAGGTCGTAACCTGTGGTGGCGCCAGTCGCGTCCGTTGGGCCATTCGGTGCGAACTTGCGTTTGTTTGATTTTTGCAGTGACGAGTTTCAAGCAGATAGATTTCCTTTCTCGTAAAAGTAAGTATTTTTTAACGTTCATTTGTTTGTGATTGTTGTAATTTGATTACAAATAGATTAAATTACTTCGATGAACTTTTGATAACTCAAAATTCTACATACTTTCAGTTATTGTTTTCTAAATTTGAAGGCTATTAGGCGGACAAAATGGCATACATCTTGTTCGGGTAAAATGGCATACTATGTCATTTAACCCACCATTTTTATTTAGAGATGAAGAAGTTTCAACGGCAGCAGAAGAACTATGCATATCCACAGCAAGTCTAGCTCAGGTGAAAGCAGCAAATTCGGTATCGCTTGTAATTGCAAGCACATCGAGCGCTGATAATGCAGTCCACTTTCGCTAGCCCAATCTACAGATAGAGCTACTGAAATTCTTACAATACCCACAACATCCGATGTACTCCGAGACATTAATATTAATGTTCCAGTCAGCGTGTTATCTGCAGTGATGAAAGGAATGTATGTGGCAGGACAAGGAAAAAGAAAACCACGTAAGAAACCAACAGTATTATTATTAACCTCAACGCCAAATATAGAAGAAGCAAAAGCAAAATCCGCTCCTCTAAAAGAAAAATACGCGAAAGGTCTCAAAATATTTTGATTTTAGTTCCGACAGTGAAAATGACTTCTGTTCCTTACAAACTCATACTGAAGTCGGGGATGATGATAAAGATTGTTTGCAATGACCTTTACTCCAGGTCCAAGCCAAAAGAGGTCTGGCTAATGTGTTTGACTTGTAGGAAATGGGCCCATATATCATGTGCAGATGTTTCGAAAAAGACAAAACGTTTTACGTGTGAACTATGCATGTAATCGACTGATTTTCGTTACAAATTAGGTATGTCATTTTACCCACCTAGGGCTGACAAAACTGTTTTTGTTTAAGTTTTTTAAAATGTTTAGTAATTAAATTGTTTTTGTATTTAGTTGATTGATCTCTATAATTCTAATTAGGTAATGAACCAAAGAATACATTGCTACTTAAAATGTTCAATATTAATAATAAATAAAGAATTGATAACTGATTTTATAACTAGTATGTCATTTTGTACGCCTCTCCCCTACTATTTTAATAGCGCAAACGTTTACCCTAGTTTGAAAATAGTAAAAATATTGATGTGACATGTATTCCGTGTTTACATTTCTATTTAAAAAAAATAATAAGAAACTACCCTCTATTTAAACACCAATGGCATAAAACCATATTTCCAAAAAAAGCCAATAAACCTCTTTCCATTTAAGAGAGATAATCAAAGGATTGTTTTAATGGAAAAATTTAAAGGAGAGTATATAGTTGTAGAATGTAATATTATTTAAAAAATTAATACCCGACGTCAATTTCCTTTTTATTTCTAAACATTCAAAATTATTCATTCCATTTCCTTTACGCATGATGGGATGGAGAAATTTGATGCTACACAAATGATTATTATCTATGATGTGGTTTAAAATTCGGAAAAATTATTACTCATTAGATAGTGACGGTGTTCTTTTAATCTAATGTTGAGATTTCTAGAAATTTGCCCGATGTGACTATTGCAATCACTGCATGAAATTGCTAAATTATCTATTGGTGACTTTGTATTAAGAAATAAAGTTATTGTTAAGCCATGTATTCACTAGGGGACAAATTGTCCCTCAACAGCACGCGCGGCATAGAGTCTACGTGACGTTGCAACGTCGTGCACTGTTCCATGACGTCGCGCACAACATAGCGAGGCATTTCTACGTGCCGTGGCAACGTTGCCATGCGCACGGTACCCGAGCGTACTCACTGCAACATTCCGCGGAGCGTCAGTACCACGTGGTATGTTTACAAGTGAATACGCATGCGCTGTATCTGTCAAGATAACAATGCGGGGAAACGAAATCGTTCTTGAACTCATCGAGCTGTATCGATCGAAGATCACATAAAATGTCCGTCCTTCTAGAAAGAAACAAAGAGAACTTTGCAGTAAATAATTTCGCATTCTCCTCTTTTTTCTTCTCTTACTTTTCGATAAACTCATTAACATAAACAGATACGCGGCTGTCATCATAACCTCATAGGGCGATATATTTCCGCGACGTCTGGAAAACAATAATTATTTGCAAAAAGGACCTTGTTTTTAATAATATTCAATTTACTACAGTAAAACCTCGTTAATTTGAAATTGCGACCCAAAAAAACATTTCGAATTGCGCGGAACCCCGTTTCCGCCAAATGATATACCGCAGCTGTCATCCATAACCTCATCGGGTGACGTTTCCGCGACAAGATATGCGAGTCCCGGTGTGTACACGTCAAATGACCGCGTCATTGTCCCCGAAACATGAGCGTAGATGTTGATGCGACATGCCGAGCGGAATGTTTCGCGATTTGTCCCCTAGTGAATACATGGCTTTAGTGACAGTGGGACACAGTGGCATTTGCCATACATTTGGAAAAGGAGTCATGTCCTTGCGGGACACCGTTGTTTTTTAGAGAAACTGACCATACAATCACCCTAAAGCAACCCTACATATCAAAATTGTATGTATAAATTGGATGTACTGATAATATTCCTATTATCAGTACATCCCTAACGACGAAGAATGTTTTCTGGAATGAAATTAACGAATGGCCGCACTCATAATGGAAATATACGCTTATAATGGAAGAGTTTTAAATTTCTTTTTTACACAATTTTAACTTTTATATTAGGTTAAGGATTTATAAACAAAAAAATAAAGACAATCGAATTAGTAATGTTTATATAGATAGATGGGGGTAAGATCCGTTCAGTTACAGGATCCGTATCAAAAAGAACGGGTTTAAAAGACCCGTTCATTCGAACTATATAGTTCACTTGGCTCAATCGGTCTTTGGTTGGTCTTTGACTCATCGTTCAATAGTTCGTAGAACACCGTGATGAATTTTTCAAGGAATTTCATATCTAATACAGAGTAAAAAGATTTTCAGCAAAAGGGCTACTTCAATTCTATTACAACTAAACATACGCCGAACCATTTGAATATTTTTTTGTTAAATCGTTTATTTTACGAGATATGTTTGTTGATATTCACTCGAGTACAAGCCATTCGCATCATTCGCAAACTAAACCCAGGCATATATCGTAATATGAGTAGGTACAATGTTTAAATAAGGGCTTTGATTTTTAATTATTTGCCGGTATGTAATGACGATTGCGCCGGGCTTGTTTTTCAATAGATTTTTATTATAGGTACGTACATAAAGCCATGTTTTCACTAGGGGACAAATTATCTCTCAACATCACGCGCGGCATAGAATCTACGTGACGTTGCAACGCCGCGCACTGTTCCGCGACGTCGCGCACAACATTGCGGGACGTTTCTACGTGCCGCGGAAACGTTGCCATGCGCACGGTACTCGAGCGAGCTCACGGGGACATCGGGCTGAGCGTCAGTATCACGTGGTATGTTTACAAGTGAATGCGCATGCGTTGTATCTGTCAACTGACATTAACGTGGGGAAACGAAATTATTGTTCTCCAACTCATTGCCGTACAATTTTGTGGGACACTTCAAACCGTGAATATAAAAATAAAATGATGTGAGGGCCAACAGCATTCCTTAATATTGTCTTTCTTGGCTATGGAAGGCCCGATTATTTGTAATAAATTGTCAAAATCAGTTGTTGTCATTCGAGTGAAATTGACATTCATCCGTCAGACATTCGACGATCGCATAGAATATCCATCATTCTTTCTCTTTACAGTAAATAATTTCGCACTTACCACCTTTTTCTCCTCTTACGTTTCGATAAACTCGTTAAAATAAATAGATACGCAGCTGTCATCCTAACCTCATCGGGCGGCAAGTGTAAATAGATACGCAGCTGTCAACATAACCTCATCGGGCGACAAGTGATATGCGAGTCCCGGTGTGTACACGTCAAATGACCGCGTCATTGTCCCCGAAACATGAGCGCAGATGTTGATGCGACATGCCGCGCGGAATGTTTCGCGATTTGTCCCCTAGTGAATACATACTACCAACATCAGTAGGGTCAAGCGGGGAACAGTGTAACAAAAAAGTCATTTTTATTTTTAGAAAAAAAACGTTTATTTTATATTTCTTTCATTATTGCCTGAAGAATTATAAGCCTTTACCCTTCATATTAGGCTTAAAAACATAGCAATTATACTTAGAAATTACTTAATTTTGCAGTTTTCTGAGATCACCATTTTGTTAGTGTGCCCTTGGGATGGTGTATAGTTTTACAATACAGGGCATTCTATACCATTAAACGAAACTTGACATTAAACGAAATAAAATATGAAAAACAAAAATTCTTTATTCTCAATAATATCTTCATAACATGTTTTTGGGAATCGTATCTAATCATTACTCTTTCATTATACACTCAAAAAAATAAAAACAATTATATTTTTTTTCTAACTTACATTTAATCTTTTCAATATAGTCTTTCTACTACGATTTCGTACCAATTTCGATGTATAAACCAGGAAGAAAATGAAAATACTGAAGGGGGCACACTATAACATATTATACTGTGCCCCGTTACACTGTGCCCCACGTCTAACTGTAAAAAATAAAATGTTTTTGAATTTTATAAGTAAGAAATATCGTGAACGTTTTAAACACCAACTAATTGGAGATTAAATTCAAAATATAATTACTCACCAGAAACTATTTGTTTTTTTACAAAAACGAAACTTCACTAGTCAAATTATTCACAATTTTTTGACAAAAAACCTAATTTTGAACATAATTTTTTTTACCAAGCAATAAAACCTACGTTTAAGATTGAGGCGCACGATATTGTCAAAATACGTAAAGAGACGCAACAGACAAATTAAAAGAGAAAAGAATATTACCAACGTTACACTGTGCCCCGTGTTACACTGTTCCCCACTTGACCCTACTATATACATAAATCTCTTAAAATCACAACTAACAAAAAACCGATAATGCCAATATATTAATTCTTGAAACTGACCTTTCACACATTATTCCAAGTGGCAACATGCGTCTTTACTTTTGCTATTTTTTTAATTTTTAAATTAGTCATGCTAAGATTCCTTCGGGAAACAACCGAGTTTACATATTGGGTATTGAAAACGAACGGAGTATGTTACATGCTATCATAAGTAAGTTTTTGCATAAGTATTTTTTTGTTTTAAAATATGTAAGTGTTTTCTTTAAAATAATCCCATTTAAAATAACTTTAGAATTACGAACATATCAAAAGCAAACATAATTTGAAAAATTGGAGTCAACAAATATCTAGGGGCACATTAGGGTGGGCCACCATTGCGTTGTACAAAAAAAAAGATTTCTATTAGGCACAGCAAGAAAGGGGTGCGAAATTATGTTTTCAGCTTACTAATAAAATTTCATTACAGTGGGATATTATCTTCTGCCTCCGGATTGACTTTAAAGAACACATATTTTGGAAAAAACTCATTTTGACGCGTTTTTGCAAGATTTAAAAAGTTTAAAAATGTATAAAAAAGTTTAATAATAAAACGAAGTATACTTGTATGAGTTAAATTTATTTATTATAAGAAAATGTATCCAAAAATGGCATTAGTATTATTATCTTTTAATGTTTGAAGCACTCGAAAAACCCTTCTTATTATCGAGTTTTGGCATGGTTTTCCGAAATAATACTTAGTTTTTTATGAAGCCTTCTCTCTTACATTTTTTGCACAATCTGGCTAAAGCTTCTGTCACAGTCTTGACTGCCCTTTCAACAACTTTTTGCGGCTTGACAGGCGTAGTAATGAGAATTCTCTTTCTGCTTTTTGGACGACAAACAGTTGGATGTCTTCGTCAGGTATGGATTTTAATATTGGTGGATCGGATAAATTCTCCTGCCAGTCAATGAGATCTGTGTAAGATAATGCATCCAATTTTATAGTAGTAATTAAAATAAGTCAGTCAGCATTGCGATTAATAAATTTTCAGGGTGTGCGAAGTAACTGTTTCTTTGAATTACAGGTTATGTTATGGCTTTCAGTTCTGTAGACAAATATCCTGTTGTAGTAATGAGTTTGAACAGGTGCCGTGCTCCATTTTTATAGGAAAGGTGAATTTTTATAACAAATCATGTTGGGGCGTAAACCTTGATGACATATGTAGCAAGAATTACTAAGTTTTTAGAAGGAGATTCGGCGAAATAAAAAGAACTCGCCCCAATCAGAATTCGATTAGGGCGAGTTAGCTATCGGGCGTGAGACATTCTGCCTGGCGATTTGTTCACTAATTCCTTAGGTAACATGCCTGTTGAAATCGCTGAGACTATTCTGTATAAATATGTTTATTCAGTGCTAATACCTTGAACAGAAAACTCGGGTTACTCTGTTGAAATACGTTGAAATCTAACAATGGGCCTTTTTTCACATACGAGTACTTTTAGATTTTTACCGATTCTCCCTGAAAATGTTTTGGGTCCCGATATGCCACCATCAATATGTAGAAACAAGTGCCGAAACGGTACTTCATTCATATGAAGTAGGCAGATAATCTACTGCAACGGTTTACCTAATCTGTTTTCAAGCAGACGTATGACACCTCCATATTTACCAACGTTCACGTTAGTTCCATCATATGCATCAGCCACCAAAAACTTCATTGATATTTTTGATTTTTAAAAAAATCGGTGATTGTTTGGTCTATACATTTCGATGTGCCAGAAACTGGTGTAATATAACCCAAGAACTTCGACTCCGGTTCCATTACTAATGAAATATGCTCTCCAAGAACGCTGTGACTGTACATTTTTCCGACCTTTTCGGATGCACTTAATTACAGTTTTATTTTTCCGTCCATCAAAGTATAAAGCAGGTATTTGGAGAACTCTGACATTTCCGCGGCCAATTTTTGTGCTATCGTGCATTTCCAGAGAAGCTTATTTTTATCAACTGAAGTAATAGCTGCCCCAGCCCTGTCTAATACCCCGTATCTATCACACGTTCTTGAAAGTAAAGCGTAGTCTACTATGATATTTTTAGCGGTAAACTTTTCGACTATATCGACAGGAGCCACTGATATTTAGACTTGTGTCTGTGGCTGGAATACATTGACACTATCCGATAGACTGGATTCAAATAAAGTAGACGCATTAAGCTTCGCTGTCCTTATTTTTTTAAGCCGAAACTGCGATTTTTGTCTGAGCATTTTCCTTTTGTGTTATTTTATTCGTTGTCACAATATCTAAGGTCCCTATAACCATTCTTCTAGTGGTTCGTTGGTCGAATAGGAATCTTTTCTTTCTCACTGGTACACTTTTGTATCTGAAGCAAATCCATTCATAAATATTCTTACACTTACAGGACGAAATGTCAAACAATATTTTACTGATACGGCGAAATTCTTCTAATTTCTTCTTTGGTATTTGAGGGTGGATTTTTAAAAGATTTTTGAATTTCAGATGATACCTCTTCAACGTCACTTTCCCTGGTTTTTTGGACAGTAGGAATGGAAGCTTTTGAACATATTTCTTCAATTTTTACAACGACAATGTTCTCTATTTCCTTATAGTAAGTGGGTTCATTATGACGTTTTATCTTTTGCCGATTCCATTCAGAGCTTTATAACATCTTCATAGGTTGGTAACATATTACTTTTAATATCACTTGAATCATCAAACAACGGACATATCCGCTTCGGACGTGTACGAACCATACTAGAAATGAGGAAAACGCGCCCGACACAACCTCGCCTAGTTGCAGATGGATCTAAACTGGCACGACTAAACACGTGAACAGAGCGCACATACGCGCTAGGTGTTCCTCGACTCTCCCACACTTAATCCACCAACCCCTCGTACTCGCAATCATGATATACATTGTCTATGTTTGAAGAAAGTTACGTTTATTGGTTGGAACCCTAATTAGAACGTATCTCGAAAAAAACGACAAATCGTCATCAATCCGGAGGCAGTTGGACTTATCAGAATGTAATGATACTTTACATATGTTAGTTTAAGACCTTAGAGTATACATAATCTGGATTGTATATACTGCAAGTTTAAGACCATTTCGCACCTTTTTATCGCTGTGCCCCTTAAGAAATGAAATTAAAAAACATTTGGCCCACCCTAGCGCACATTGAAAAACTGAACATACCAACAAAATAAATACTACATTTAATTTGAGTACATTGAGTAGCTTGTTGGTCTTGTGGTTAGGACTCTCGCCTCGTGATCCAAAGGTCGCAGGTCTGACTAGCAAGTAAGTCCTATTTTCATAGCACAAGCATTTAGCTTAATTTGAAAATAGTAAGAATATTGACGTGACACGAATTCCGTGTTCTACCTACTTAATTTATAATGTACCTATATATAATATTTTATTATAATGATATCTAGAAAATGTTTACAATTCATTTTTTTGTATGTATATACCTCATTCTTACTTTAGCGATATCTAATCTTATTTCTTTAATCTTATTTTAGCGACACGTCAGAATTACATTACACATTTGCCGTTACTCTTGGTATTATTATTATTTTTTCATTATTTTACATTGTATTATCTATTTGTATTATTTTATATTTATTAGCTTATGTGTTCATATATATCACAGCTTGCTTCGCGACCGCCGGGCGCCGGCCGCCGCACAGTGGGTCGAAACCGTAAATTGAAGGACTTAGGGACCAACTTTCTTTTTTTACTTTTTTCTTTATGCGGATGGATACAGCTCATTAACCTTATCAGTAGTTGACCTATGAAACTTTTTCCTAAACTTAATAGTTTGGGCAAAAAAAAAAGTTTTGTATTTTTTGTATGGAGCGGATCAAATAAAATTAAATTTCTGCTAAGTGGTGATTGACATCGCTTCGAAACCATTTTTTTCTCATACCTTGTCTAGTCAACCATCGTTTGATGCTATGAACGTGTAGATATACTTGCAACTCTACCAGATAAACGGATCGAAAAAATAAAATAACGTATATATTTATAATATTATTTTTTATTTTCGTAATTTCTTTTATGTCATACTAAATATGAAATAGTGAGTAAAAGTACATAATAACTCAAATAATCAACAAAAAAACAACAAAATTCGACTAAAAACTAACTAAATGAACACTTAATAATACAACAGCAAACATATTATTTTACAAATTACGGTAGTATATGATGTACCAGAGCTAGCAGCAGAAACTTGGCCGGTAGATTCCTGACTATGTTATTATTCCTGAGTCTAAAATGTTCAAGCAACCATGGCATAATATCAATAGTTATGGAGATATGCAATATCAAAGTTTGCATTTTTTTTCAATATTTCTTACTTTTTTTGCAAAAAGTAGAACTATCATTACAGTAACTTTTATCAATTATGAACAATTCATTCGCTTTAATACAATAATATGAATAAAATGATAGAAACCTTGCAAAAAATAAAAAAAACAAATTTTGATATTGCATATCTCCATAACTATTGACATTAGGCCATGGTTGATTGAATATTTTAGACTTATAACATAGTCAGGAATCTACCGGCCAAGTTTCTGCTGCTAGCTCTGGTACATCATATACTACCGTAATTTGTAAAATAATAAGTTTGCTGTTGTATTATTAAGTGTTCATTAAGTTAGTTTTTAGTCTAATTTTGTTGGGTTTTTTGTTGATTATTTGTGTTATAATGTACTTGTACTCACTATTTCATATTTAGTTTGACATAAAAGAAATTAATAAAATAAAATAAAATATTATAAATATATACGTTTTTTAATTTTTTCGATACATTTATCTGGTAGAGTTGCAAGTTTTTGTACACATTCATAGCATCAAACGATGGTAGGCTATACAAGGTATGAGAAAAATAAGGTTTCAAAGCGGGGTCAATCACCACTTAGCAGAAATTTAATTTTATTTGATCCGCTCCATGCAAAAAATACAAAACTTTTTTTTTTGTCCGTACTTTAAAGTTAAGGAAAACGTTCATAGGACATCTATTGATAAGGTTAATGAGCTGTATCCAGATAAAGAAAAAAGTAAAAAAATAATTGTTCCGCACAGAACAGGCAACAAAGGTGCGGTCCGCTGATTCCGCTTCAGAAGCCTTCGGGATGTCTCACACAGCACGGGCGCACCGTGTGAGCAGCTGGAAGAGCGATATTAGTACACGGGAATGTACACCAGAGGCGACAGAAAAAGAATTTGCTAAGAGCAAAATGTCTAACTCGACGAGGTCGTCAAGAATAAATCGTCTTAAAAAAGACGGTTGAACTGCGATGGAATACTTAGCTTGACAAATCAGCGCCAGCAGGCAGCACTCCGCAGAAGCAGTAGGTACTGAGCGTGACAATGTCCGCTCAGCGTCAGTACACCGCGGAGCGATCGCCGCCGATATCAAATACCGGGCGTGAAGCGAGAGCGCTCGGCGTCAGCGGGCAGCAACAGCAGATCTCAGCGAAGTACCTCGTCTCGGGCTCGAGAGAGGTCGATGTCAGCAGGCAGCAAAATCGTAGAAGGTAGTCGGGAAAGTAAATGAAACACACGTGAAGGGTTTACCACGGCGTTTTAAACCAGACTGAAGGTCGATCCGCCTGAATGCGTTATTTAAACAGGTTACAGTTTGCATACAAATGGCGCGTTCCGGCCGCTTATTTCTACTACATATATTACAGTTTTTTAATTATTAATTTAAACGCACCTCCCCCGGAGGATTTACATGTATGCCGTTACATGGGCTGCGTCTCAATAAACAGCCTGGCATATTGTGTGGCAACCTTGAGACATTATTATTAAAGCAACAGTTAAAATATATCTCATTTTCTGGCCCGGTGGGCTATGAAATTTCAACAAATAAATTTCTTAAAAATCTAAATTAACTTTTAGGTTTAGTTTTTTGTATCTATTATATAGAGTGCGTCGCAGCGCATCTGTTGATATATCACACTTTGTTGTAAGTCGCAGCTTACTATAGTTATGAATTTTTAAACTTTTCAACAAAAAACTAATTTTTTAATTAATCCAAAATTATTTGCACATATAAGTGTGTATATTCCCTAGATAGGTCTTGATTCACTGATCATTATGCAAAAAGAATTATCAAAATCGGACACCTCTGACGGAAGTTAATCCGGTTTGTGTGTTTTCATGAACATTTGTATGGAAAAAACCCAGCCCAGTATGCCGCTCATAAGCGGCGGCTGGTGGTGTGTTGGTGTTGTCAAACTTGTGTTCCCATATTATTGTGAGTGTGATTTATTCATTAACGATGTATTCGAAAAAATATTTAGATTTTTCCCTTGCCATAAAAAATGTATGTTTTTTACCAGTGATCTGTTGGCAATCTGTTATGCCATTATAAGTGTTGAGACAACTTTAACGTTGCTGATCTGGCAAATATGATGATAACAGGGTACAAAATGCGCCTTGTGCGCAAATAAAAACCATCTCCCGCCCGCTCTCTTTTATTAAAACAATGAAAATGCGATACTTTTTTACATAAAATTGTGATTCAGTTCCATCTGAAATCAAAAACCATTAATTTCCATCATATTAGAGAGCTCTGAAATGTTAAAAAATCTGAACATTAATATTTTCATATAATATTCTCAGTAAAAACATACACATTTCAGATCATGCAACTCAACGCATTTCCATTGTCATTAGCGGGATGCGATCTCATGGAGCTGAGGCTCCTCATTCGCTCATCCCCTCTCCCGGGTGCCGCCGCCTGACGCCCCGACACGTATAAGGACAACCACCGCAGCCGAGAACTCGCGCGCTGTCCTCGGCACGGTACCCATCCCTAACCGGGTCACGGCGATCGGCGGTGGCCCTGTAAGGGGCCTTTTGCTCTGCTTCATTCATATCAGAAATTTCTACCTTTTATGAGACGTGATTACGTCAACTACAGAACTCGAAAGTTCCGTTGCCTGACGGTAGGCGCAGGCTTTGTCCTGTCCGTAACATTCTCCCCCCGTGCAGCTTGTCTGTACTTCACGGTTAGGACAGGACGCTGCCTTCGGCGGTCCACGCGCACCCCACAGCGCACGGCCCGGGCCCTCCCGACCTTGGCCTCTTGGCCTGGCAACGTTGCAGCCGGCGCAGGTCTAGGCGACCGCAGCCCTGGCTTCCGCCACTTGGTTCTCCTTCAAGATGGCAGCTTGTAGCCGGCGCAGGTCTAGGCGACCGCAGCCCTGGCTCTGTAGCCGGCGCAGGTCTAGGCGACCGCAGCCCTGGCTTCCGCCACTTGGTTCCCCTCCAAGATGGCAGCTTGTAGCCGGCGCAGGTCTAAGCGACCGCGTCCCTGGCTTTGTAGCCGGCGCAGGTCTAGGCGACCGCAGCCCTGGCTTGTAGCTGGCGCAGGTCTAAGCGACCGCGGCTCTGGCTTCCGCCACTTGGTTCTCTTCCAAGATGGCAGATAATTCATTCCCCATACTAGGCCTGGGACGGCCTCCTGCCATCAAGCTGGCAGTTGTTCTCGAAGCCTCTTACCGCTCGGCAGAGTGATGAGCCTGGTGGCGGGGCGCGTGTACTCCCCCGAAGAGGTTCGCAGCCGTACCGTCCTCACCTGCCCATCTGCCGCAGGCCTCGCCTCGATCACACGTCCCATGGGCCATGTGTTTCGAGGTAGCGCAGGGTCGACGATGACCACCACCTCTCCCTCCTTTATGGCTGGAGCAGCCTCCTGCCACTTGCGTCTCCGCGTCAATGTCGGCAGGTACTCCCGCAGCCATCTTCTCCAAAACATATCAGCCATCTGCTGGGCCTTTTGCCATTGTTTCCTCAGGCAAACGCTTTCATCCAATGCACCATACATTGTCAGATGAGCGTTCCTTCCCGAGCTCCCCAGTAGCAGATGGTTTGGAGTGCTCTCACTCGTTCACTCGGGCATCGTCTTGCGGATCCACCGAGACGTGCGTCAGAGGCCGACTATTCACTGTGAACTCTGCCTCTGCCAACACCGTCCTCAGTGTCTCCTCCCGTGGCGCTCTTTCCTTTATGGTGGCCTCGAGTGCGCGCCCAATGGAGCGCACCAGACTCTCCCGTGCACCACCCATGTGTGGTGTGAGGGGTGGGTTGAAGTGCCACTTGTGATGGCTCCTCTTCTTCGCCTTTCAGCTCGATCCTACTCCTAACTGAGTTTACGCCTTGTTAGAGGCAAACAAGCTATCTATCTACGTCGGGTGAAGGCTCTACGGTTTTTAACGTAGTATTTCCAAACACCCTCGCTTTATTCAAGACCTCCCCAGTTCACGTTGTGTAATTTTTTGTTTCGAACTATAGGGGATGAATTGGTTTTGTGGTAACCCTGACGCAAGCTAACTTAAATTAGATACTGGGGTATGAAGTTCGTGAATGTTCATGGAAACGCAAACAAAACTACCTAGCACGTCAATTAAGCCCTACGGTGCAATTGCTAAACATACTATGTTCCGTGGCCCTATATTATTTACCTATCATTCCTACGGACTGAAACCACTGCATCTCGTGTAGCTGCGCTTCCAGAGTGCGCGATCCTCTGCTTCCATGCCCTCTCCGCCCGATCCCCCATTGTCCTACCTGTATGGGATCGACCGCCATCCACTGGAAAGGTTAGTGACGTGCCGTTATCACATGCGCATGCACATATAGAGTACATAGATCCCCTGAAAGCCCTCGAGTCCTTCGTAGCCGCTCCTATGGATGATTCCGTCTTCGACGCCCGCGCTGATTAATAATTTTATCTTCCGCCGTTATCTCGCTGTGCTTATTCCCTACGATCTTTTATATTTACTCTGCATTATCTTTATATCAATTACATTGTTACGTTTATTTACTAGCCGGCCTAAGTTCCGTCACCTGTATCTGGCCCTATGTCTCATTCTAGTGGTACGTTGGGTTCTAATGGATAAGGGGTTTGTAGAAGGTATGTGTAAATGTATGTGTACGCGGAAAATGTGGTTGCTTTAAATTCGGCTCCTCCATACCCAAAGGCTCGTCGGTGACTGATCCCATCTTCCTTCTCCCGACAGGAGTTCCGGATACGTTGACCTGAGCCTGGATGCGCCTTTTCATGTTGGGCCTCTTCTGTGCAAAGTACCGCACCATCCCTCGCGTCAGTGTCTGGCGTCCGGGCTCAGAGCCAGTTTGCCCCCCGAATTCCAACTCCTCCAGGTTAAACTAAGTTAAACTACGGTATATGATATGATGAGATATGAGAAGATGAAGCTACTGTAAAGATGGTCCCGGGCCACCTGTCAAGTCAAAAATATGCGAGTGGGGAGGGGGAGTTTCCTAGGCTCCCCAACCCTCGCCTGTGAGCAACTGCAGCCCATTGGCCATTCGCGACACTACAGTGACTGCAACCACCCCCCCAGGTAGTACTTATTATAATCTGATATGCATCAATACGTTCAATCCATTCCAGACGAGGGAAGACATCCGCACGGGTGTTGTGCCACCCGTGAAGAGCCCCCTCATACACTACGTACGAATAGATACATACTAATAAAATATAATATACGTACATATACCTACATATACAATACATAAATAAATACTTGTAATGGTTGGTTGCCATGTGGTTTCACGAGGCCATGACCCCTCGTATTAGTAGATGGAAAGGTGGATCTGGACAGTAGGGATATGCCTAGCTCCTGGCCAGGGATGTCGGTGTATTTTCTCCAAATGGTGTATAGCTAGAATCCTGCCATCGATGATGATGGGATCTGCCTAATTATCTCCGACTGATGTGTAACTGGAACCCTGCCATCACTGATGAAGATGATGTTGTCACTATCGAAACGTCACCTGATGATATTTAGCTGAACCGCCGCTAGTGATGATGATGATGATGATGATACTATCGTAACGTTTCCTGACGATATATATATCGGAGACACCGCTAATGATGATGATGATACTATCGGAACGCCTCCTGACTATATATGACTGGGACACCGCTAATGATGATGATGATGATGATACTATTGGAACGTCTCCTGACGATATATAACTGGGACACTGCTAATGATGATGATGTTGATGATACTATCGAAACGCCTCCTGACGATATATAGCTGAACCACCGCTAGTGACGATGATGATACTATCGTAACGTCTCCTGACTATATATAGCCGAAACACCGCTAATGATGATGATGATACTATCGTAACGACTCCTGACGATATACAGCTGAAACACCGCTAATGATGATGATGATGCTATCGAAACGCCCCCTGACTATATATAACTGGGACACTGCTAATGATGATGATGATGATGATACTATTGAAACACCTCCTGACGATATACGACTGGGACACTGCTATGATGATGATGTTGATGATACTACCGAAACGTCTCCTGACGATATATAACTGGGACACCGCTAATGATGATGTTGATGATGATACTATCGAAACGCCTCCTGACTATATGTAACTGGGACACTGCTAATGA